>JAGDQP010027868.1:0-24605 GCA_022664845.1 Lepisma saccharinum
ATACCATTGGCAAACCTCGAAGTAGAATAAAAAATAGTAATTGAGAAATGTTATACTAAATTTGTTTTCAACCTACAATCTATTCAAAGATCGTTTACTTCTTTTATAAACTTATTGAAGCATGAACAAAACAATTTACCAGGTAAATTTACTGACATACATCTTCACACACTTTTTCCATTTGCAACTGTTTCATTAATCATATTTATTTTTACTATCCTAACTTTTGTTATATTTTACGTACAGAAGAATAAGAAAGAATCATTGGTAAGGATTCCCTTCCATTTCAATGAAACCGTGTTTACAAACATTAATCCACTATTTTTATTATTATTATCATCCTCATCGTATATATATATATATGCGCGTGCCGCCATTCACAGAGCGCAGCTTAAATTGAACGGAATAGTAACTAAAAACTGTAGAAATAAGAACTGATCACAACAAAACCAACAAAATACACGTAGTTACAAACAATGTAACCATCAGTGAATTGGTTATTAATCTTAAAGTTTAATAACAATAGACACCTCCTCACACTTGAGGGAGAGAAAATCACGCAGTGATTGATATATCCTGCATGTATAGTGGGGATAAAGTGTGTGACTGTATCTATGAGAAGGAAATCTCAACTCAAAAGCAACTGTATTCCAAGTGAATTTATTTCTAGTGCATTCTTTAAGTCTATTTTAAGTGCATTTCAAGTATATTTAAATTATTTCCTGGTGCAATAATCAGTGGTCGAATCCACATTTCTACCTACTACCGCTCCAAAGTCCGCAATGTTACCGTCTGTTGATGCTTTTTCTTAGTTCTTTACACCTACTGTAAATTGCTATAAATTACAATGTCATCGCTACAGACCGGAAGTTATGGAAAATTGGCGAAAGTGCCATATTTTGAATTTTGTAAGACAAGAATATTTGATAATGCAATTCCTTAAATTAATTGCCATATTTGCCATTTCCCGACTGCTGTTTCGTTTCAATTTTTGCTTGGAACGAGAAACGCATGTCACTTTGCTAATTGTTAGAGCGGAACGCATTATAAGTCAGTGATATAAGGAATCTAAGGTTTCTAGCTCCACCCCCACCCCACCCCCGAGGAGCTGAAACCTGTTTTATTGATAAACCGTGTGCCACAAATTCCTGAAAAATAAACAAAGGTAGCAAATGACAGCTGTTGTTTTCAGTTAAGGTAATTCAGTTTTGTTTGTCTCTTGGCACTGCCGTGTGGTGTTTTATTTTGTCATAGTTCCGGTCTTTAGTCATCACAATTTTAGAACGTAAGATTTGTTCTCCTGAGACTTTAAGCTATAACTGGACACTGTTCTGGTTTTGATTCGGACTTCTAAGAGAAAGTGAAACGACCATCCCATGGCCGACTATCCTGCCTGGAGATTTCCAGTGTTTCTCTCAGTTTCACCAGACGAACACCGACATGTAACCTTAAGAAAAGCTTTGACCGATACCTTTCTAATCCTTGCCCTGCCTTATCCCGGCCTGAGTCGCAGATGCTAAAAAATCTTAGAATAATATTCCATTCAATTCAATAATGCTCGAAAGCCACATAATATTAACTAATCAAATCACTGTTAATAATTATTCATTTTATCCAGTCGCATGCTAACATGAGCACTCAAAGCTAAAAGGACCTCATCGATTATAATAGCTGGATATATATTTTTAAAAAAGTCATATTTTAATTAAAATTATGTAACTTTTGCTAGTCGGCTTTTTTGATCTAGGGCTGAGAGTTGAAGATAGGTATGAGAGTTGGAGCCCTCGGCCGACCATCATGACTGAGTATTGCCATAGTATATGTTTCACAATGTAAATACCGAGATGGTACTTTAAGTAAAGCTCTGGCAGATACATTCCTCACCCTAAACCTATGGTCTCGCAGCCTGATCCAAAGTTGTCAAAAGGCTATAAGTGAACTCAAATTCATATTACCGACACAACTGTAAATTAACAATCACTAACAATTAATTAAACCCACCGCTGTTAAAATTTATAACAGTTACAGAATATGAGAAATAAATTTTACTGAAGCTCTAACGGAAAAAGAACCTAGAATATTTGAAATTGAGAAGTTTTCAATGTACTTCTATTGTAAACAAGCTTTTGAGAATTTATCAGAAACTTCATCATTGCAGAATTTTTAATCTGAATAATGACGTATATAACATCACTAACAGCTCAATATAAGAGAAGGAAAACTTTAAAATATTATTTCTGGTCGAAATTTTAAAACTTGGAGTGTATTCGTTAAATTATTTTATCGAAGTAATTAAGTTTAAATTGTTGCGAGAGCAACACATTCAACGCTGCGCATACGGCAGTGTCGCTGGATGTAAACTCCCTTCCTCGCAGATGACGTCGCGCGCTCTCAACTAATTCCAGCAAACCAGGGAACTGGTACTACCTTTCTCCTCTTATCCACTAACCTTTCTAAAACCCATCTGCAACGAGAAAGACAATTCCAACACCTATTCTAGCCTGCACCGGGACAGAATACATATCATCGTCTATATCTGCATCGGGATTGGACATCCTTACTACTTGCAACAGAGTTTAAATTATTAAATCGAATTTCAACCACAGCCGTTACATTGTCTCGATACTCCGAGTCTCCCATATAGCTTTGAACCCTGAGATTCAATTTATTAACTTTTGTATCAATTTAGTTCTGTGTACATATTTTGTAATAAAATAGTGATGGGATAAAACCCAAAGATCCCGCGTATTATTGCTCTACCTACCAGAACGTTAAGCTTTCATTTCTAATACCCGAATCCCCATATGTTATTTGCTATATAACTTTTTTATTGTGTTCTTCTTTTAACTTTAAATTCAAAAAGTATTATTGAATCGTATATTTTTGTTTTTAATAGTTGAATTTTTAAGTGGCAATATTATATTCAGGGTCATGAAATATGATCTGTGTAACAAAAACTTAAATAAACTGCAGGCAGTGTCTAATATACAATTCTAACCCGATGGGGATTTCTAGCACGAAGTTCTGCGTAGTTGACGATGCACTAGTTACTTTTTCTCTTTGCTGGAATTAAGTAAGTTATTTCAAACGTTCCGAATTGGTGGCGATATTCGCTTCCTAGACACTATAAATAGTGCACACGGTTCCTAAATTGTTTTAGTTGTCACCGAACATTAGTAATCACAATTATATGTGCACATGAGGGACATTTGTTAATATTCATTTGCCTGTATGTGGATATAACACTGTAGATAGAACGAAACATTCTTGGCAGTTCTAAGGTACTCCAAAAATTTTAAATATGTAACGAGAACCTGGAGAAACCAAGGTCGAAGACTAAGCTTTTCCTGTACTCTACTTCTACGGTCTCAGTAATTAATTCTCTGGCATATTTGTAGTAAGTAAAAAAGCATAAAATAAGAATGGAATTAGTGTATTCGAATGAATGGTAGAAATCCCAAATCGTAAGTTAAACATAGGGCGAAAATTGTAATGCTGAATATTTAGATACAAAAAATAATTGTAAATTGCTCACACCAAAACAATTACAAAATCATTTAAAATACTTCGAAACGAAAACGGAAAATCATTTCCCAAACTTCATAAGTATGTGTTAAGAGAGAATATGTTGACCCAACCAACATATTCTTATATATCCAACGAATTCTAAATTTAATGTTTAAGTCCTTTAGGTGACTTTAGAATAGGGCAGATGGATAAAGTTGCGATGAAGGGTGAATTGGGAGTAAACGGGAGAAGCCTAAGAATAAACAAGTACACGTTGTTTTTCCACCAGATACTCACATGACACGAGCATGGTTTAAACTGTCGACCCCAAGCGCGAGAGGTGAGTCCTCTAACCATTGAGTCACCGAAACCCAGGACATGAAACGAGAGTGTATTTTCATTACGTGAAGCTAATAAGTAAGATTATCATCTACATGCTTAGACTAATGCAAAGTTTTAATTAGTTTGAACATTTACATTGTATATTTGAACTGTTCTTTATTTGAAAACAATATTTTAATATATTCTTTCGTTTTTACAGTATATCTTGGTGGAGTAATTTCTTGGTTTCTTGGTGCCAGTATGATGAGCATGGCAGAAATTCTTTACTTCGCTTTCGTGCGGCCATTCTTCGTATATTGGAAACTTTCATCCTAAGTACAATGTCTTGAGATAAACTGAATATGTATTGGCCAGCTACTTAAAATATGCAGTGTGGAAACAAATGAATAAACACATATCATTAGGAGATGTTTGTTGTAAAAGGCAAAGCTTAAGTGTAAGCTAGCGGTACAATTGTGTTATGAATAAGATGATAATATTTGATTACAGGACATTCTGCTTTTGATCAGAAGTATTCATTCACTGGCGTAAGCACATTTATATGTGTCAGTGTAACACTCAGTGTAACACCAAAATTGAAAGTCGTTCAATAAAGTGAGTAATCAAATACATATGGTCTGTAAAAGGAACACCAAACACTAGTTAGTGCATCATGTAAACATACATTGTTCATTGAAATTAGAGTATCCAAATATAGCACTATTGTTTTTTTTTAAAAAAAAAACACTCAACAACATCGGAATGCATATACAGTGTCTCTCTATAACAGACACCCTAAGGACTAAATAAAGTGTTAGCTCAAGAGGGGTGTACGTCTTGGAGAGGTTGTTAATAGGGAGTCATTACTCTATATAACGTAATACAGTAGAATATAAAAACTATAAGTTCAAGTAAATTATATATATCACAATGATCTTCATCACCACTGGTCTTCACTTTGATTTAAAGCTTTGTATTACTCCTTCAGAAAGTTATATGATCGAACTCATTTGCTGACCATACTGAGCTTTTCCAGAGGTTCTTCTCACCCTATCAGGACTTATAACTAGATAATAATACATTCAAGGCCCGGACCAACTTCCATCACACATCATGTTCCTATTGAATGATGACGTTTTGAATGTGGTGTTGTATATAGGATAACACTCTGCGATAGACATTTAATATCCAGTTAAACTTTGTATGTGAATATGCATATCGTTCACAACTCCGGAAAGTGTCGTGATTGTTTTATAATTCTTAATATTTAAAAAAAATGAAATTTAATAACCCACGAGCTAAATTAGTAAATCTTTAGTGCTATATTATACAGTGAAGACGCCAGTATTTACTAGAAGGGAGGTGGATTCATTAACAGTGGTGTCGTAGATTTTCCAAGCTAAGGAATCAATAGAATCATGAACCCTTAAAGGTAATTCATCATGGTATCTTCTAACGATAACAATTTTGAAAAAAAAAAATATACAATCCTCGAAAGTAGTTTCAATGAAGGAAATGAACTGCTACATTCACTGTAGATATAGACATTGGAACTTAATCATCTACAGTAAAGCAAAATGTGATGCCAGACTCGTTTTCTGCTTTTGGTTTAAAAAGGGAAAATATCTGACGCACAAAATAGACAAAAGGTAAGATATATATAATAGCTAGGGGTAAAATCTTTAAGAAAACATTACCAGATACCGAATGAAAAAGTACTAAAGATGAACAAAGAGATTTTAGAGTGGATTCAAATAAATTAAAGATGTATCGAAAGTTATTCGCATAACTTTTAAAAATGCAATAGTACGCAAAAGTTATTTCTATTCCACTGTGATAAATTTGTGTGAGGTTAAAATGCGTGTGGTTGAAAAGAGATGCGTCGCAAATGAGCTCAAGGAGGAAAGAAGAAACGTGCAGCCTTGAGGGAAAAGATAAAAATTGAAAAAAAGAGTTTAATAATTTGAAAGCAAGAAGGCCACAAATCCTTAAGATATAAAGCCTGGAAAGGAGCGTTCTTTAAAGTTCACTATAAGATTTAAATATAAGGAAGGCCGTGAGGTTATGCGTACGCATAAGAGTAAGTGCAAAAATGAGAAGCACATAATGCGAAGAAAATAATTGAAAAAGTAAAAAAAATAGTATTATTAGTACACCATACAGTTGAGCAAGGATCCAACGTAAAGGTATAGAATATCTCGGACAATATGTGTGGTAAATGACAAGGTATCAACCTCTGGTAAGTAAACCCCTTAAGTTAGTTATGGACACAGCAATCAAAAGTATAAGTTAGATGAATAGTCTTTCCAAGAGAAATACACTTAAGGAGAAACACTTGAATATTTAAACATCATCCCTGTTTACTTTATCAGGTGCGTAAGACGCCAACATCGCGACCTCCTTCATACCAGAGTCTCGATGGCAAGTAGGCAGTCACAGAGCGAATGTGAAGAAACCCAGAGCAATACTGAAGTACGCGAAGAAGTGTCAGTACAGAAGGCCACATTTCTGGAAATAAAAGGAGTTCGACATAAGATAACTTCAAAGGAAGGCCAGCACGAATGGATCGACAAAAATATACCATACCATAAGAATGAGGTCGTTGGTTCGAAACCAGCTGCCGATCATCCTGACCAAAGTATTTCGAAGTACCTGCCTGACTTAGACAAAGTTAATGTCGTGGTAGTATCTTCATCATAAGCTCTGTCCAGCACATTAAAACTTCGTTTCCTCTACCCTATCCTAGCCTGAGCCATAGACGTCTAGATGACATAAATAATTTCAATTAAAAAGTAGCGCTGTACTTACTTATAAAACCATAGTTTCAGTACATACTTCTAATAATATATGTTATAAGAAGAATTATATGCGAGTTGAAGTAAGCTGGTATAATGGAATGAAAGAAATAGATACTAAAACGTATAAATGTACTAAAACATGCAAATGGTCAATTTCTTCAGTTTATTTTCAAGAAATGTGGTCTTCGACAGTTATAGATTTAATGAGTATCTCTCGCTTCCCATTAACACTGGAGTGGTTACGCACAAGTCACAACCGACGATATTTTCAAATCACTTTCATTTTATCGTTGCGCGTCGGATTCTATTAATCACACTGACTTAAAACTATTTGTCCTTTATCTTATCATTATTGCGGCAGTCACGTTCGATCATTGTTTGTGTGAGTACATGATATTTTGGTTTTGGAGTACAACGTCACTAGTATCGTGTTCAGTCCTGAAGACCGACGTCACAGTTTCCGTTATCTGTAACTCTGGTTAGTATATACAGGGTGATGCAACGAAAAATTGACACCCTATTATTACATAATCTATCTGTTATGTTTTTTTTAAATGTAGTTAATACTCATGGTATTATTCCTTTTTAGCTTGTTTCTTTCTTCGTTGATATAAACAGCTTTACTTAGTTACGTTATAAATGTACATGCATACAGATCTGTAGAGTAGGTCTATTCACGATGGACGATGGATTCACGATTCAGGAGAACTTAAAATATCTAGATTATTTTACTATAGTGGTGCTAATACTGTGAAAGATATAGTTATATGTAAATTATGCTAGATACGTTCTCAAGCTGAAGAGCAGATACGTTTGCTACAAGATATGTTATCTGTGATAAAGTTAAATATTGCTTCAGATTTTACTCAATGCGTTTAATAGGAACTCTAATTCATAATAAAGTTTAAGTCTACCTACATTACAACAATTAGTATTTGCGACAGATTCTTTGACGCATTCTGACACTTTAGTTAGCGAAGTTTATGTCTAATATCTAGATGGAATTGAGTCTTGTGTTAAAACGATTGGATCCTAATTAGATGGATATTCAAGTACACTTAAATCAATTTGAAGCGTATAACGTAAAACTAGATCGAATGATGCCGCGTTCCTTATCTAAGATGAGACACAAACTTTATGCCACCTGAAAGAATATATGGGCACCTACTAAGCTGCAAGATCTATCCTTGGAAAAGATTCAAGAAACATTGAAGATCCTGTATTCCGCTTGAAAACAGGTTATTGTCGAGCTTTATAGATTTCACACTCTGCGTCAGCCACCACTACAAAGAGCACCACTAGAAAGAGTTTATCAGAGCATTGAGGAAGCAAGCGCTTAAAGGTGATTTCGGAACTGCAATTAATGATCTACGTAACCAATTAGTAGTTGAAGCATACAGAGATGGTATTAGCTGTAGATTGATAGTAAATGAGAAGACAGGCAGTTATTTACTTGATTAACTTGGAAGAGAAGGTTGAAATAAATTCAAGCTATTACATACATTGCATTGTCTTTCAGCTAAATACGATTCAGTATAATATGTTCATCAAATTTGCATCTGCATGTGGTGTTCTTCCTGAGATATGTATAGTGTTATGTAGCACGATCAACACCATTATTTATAATGATGTAGAAACTAAAAAATTTCATTGTAAATCGACCGCCGTCCAACATTCCACTGTTTTATAATCATTCTATAGTAACTTTTATGCTCTTTCCAATGGTGCGAGTTTCACATCTGCATCTAGTGTTCCTCCTGAGATATTCATGATGTAATATTGCAAAGTCAACATAATTATATATAAATAATGATATAAAACAAAAAGAGCGCTTTGCAGATGGACTTCCCACCAAGAACAAACTGTTTGTATCACACCATTCTATAGCAATTTTTTTGCTATTTCCATTGGTGTAGATTGCATGAATGTATCTGGTGTTTTTCCTGAGATATACATAATTATGTTGTGATGTCCACACAATGAAGTAAAAAAAGAAAATTCTTTGGAGATAAAGTTCGCACCGAGAACCCAATGATTTTATTACATCATTTTATAGGAAATGTTATTCTCATTCAAATGGTGTAAGTCTCATATCTGTATTTTGTGTTCCTTTTGAGATATCCACGGTAGTATGTTGCAAGGTGAACACCATTGGAGAAACTGTTTTTTTTTCGCAGTCATGAACCCATATATCAAAATCTATTGGCTCTACCACAATGTTCTTATCAAATTTGGATTTTCGAATGAATTTTACATAAGAAACAACAATCTTGTCTTTTACCAGTCATAAAGCATGACTTAAAACATAAAATTCAAAGAGCATAAAAGTGCAACCGTAAAGTTTCGGTAGCGATAACATTTGAGGATAAAACATGCCAAACTTTGAAACGCTGTAGCTCTGGGTACAGGTGGTCTATAAACATGTCGGTTGGAATTTGTACTAAGAATCCTATATACCAAGAATAAATGTGCCAAATTTTATCAAAATCGGAAACTATGAATGACATAATGTGCCGTAAATGACATGGAATGATCGGTAATACTGTAGAAGATATGTTTCTTTGTAAGTTATGCTAGATACGTTCTGAAACTGAAGAGGATCTATGCTCACTTCAAGATAAGTTAACTTCTGTGATCAAATTAACAAATATTGTTTCAGATTTTACTCAATGCGCTTAATGGGAGGTCATATCCATAATAAAGCTTTAGTGTACAACAGTACAATCATTAGTAGTTAGCAAAGGGGACGAATTATTATGACAATCTTAAGAGTGTTGCCCCAGTCTGTGTAGTCTAGTGACAAAACCTTCATTTTTCTTAAATAATGACATGGGTAAAATAACACATAGTTAGAAAGCAGCTTTAGTTCGATTTTTTAAAATATTATTTTGGAATTTCACCGAATATTTTGGAAGTAACCGCATTTCAACATTTATTTATTATAGAAAGCGAATTTTCAAAATAAGTAAAATTGTACATATTAAAATTGATGAATATTCTCAACTACCCATTATAGAGTACAAGGGGCATCAATAAAAGGGCGGATGGAAAAAAAATCACGTTTTTAGAATTTGGATTGGGGGTAGTGCTGAAATGTAGCATTAAATGTCACACAAAATATTTGAGATCTTTAAGTCAACTTTTAAACTTACCGCGCGGAGTTGGAATTTTTAAGGGGTCTAGCTATTCAGCAACGCAATATTTTTTTAAGTATTTGTTTCGAACTAAGTATTTGCAGTTACTATTTGTTCTTAGCTTATTTGAAGACACCATATTTGTCCTTTTCCGTTCTTTTTAAAACTAGAAAACAATCAGGTATACAACATATTTCCTTCACGGGGACAATTTTACTACTTAAGGTTGTAATGCTTCTACACTAATATAACTACGCATGATATTAGAACCTTTAGGTAGGGCTTATTTCACACATGTTCAGTGGATTACAGTGAAACATTGTTGCGAGAACTTACTCATTTATGTTAGGTGAAAAGCAATGTGATCCTCTTGCAAGAGTTGTTCCAATTCTGACATTAGGTTTTGAAAGGCCTGTCCCGATGTTCTTTCAGTTTGTTCTGTTAATATCTTAGAAATATCTCAAGAAATGTAATTATTTGCTATCTAGGTAAATAATGTGATTATCTTTGAGTACGGTTTGTAGCTTTCTATATATGCAGTGAAACTACACATGTGACCATATTTACATAAGGTTTATTTGAATATTCGTAGTTTATTTATATGTACTCTCTCAACGTAGATCCAGGCACAAGTTAATAAACATTTTAGTAGAATTAGATTATTATTATAATATATTAACATAATGATTACCAACAAGACTAATATAATTGTTTTGTATTCGGTTTCTTTTACAATATTAAAGGCAAGACAAAGAAAAATATCTTAACAATGCCTTAGTACAAATATTGTTTTAAATATTTTCAACAAACTGTATTTTCTAAATACAAAATTGTTTAATATATCAGTTTACTTGAATTTTCAATTTGAACTTTATGGAAAACCTTCTGACAGCTTTGGCTCAGACCGAAGATCAGATTGAATAATGGAAGCATCGTGAGCAGTGATTAGTTTACTATTATCTTCATCCATTCTTCTATATTTCCATAAACATGTTATAATTCTATGTAATTGTATATGAATGCTAATAAAATGTAACTAACTATTCAATTCATATCACCATTTTATTTCCAAATCGCTTTCATTGATGTTCAAATACTTGCAAAATTAGGTTGAAGTTCTTAATGAGAATTCGGAAATCTTATAAAATTATTACGATGGACTTTTATATTTATAATATTCCAAAGTTTTAACAGCAGAACCCTAGAACTATACTATATATTGTCTACATTAAACGTCGGTTTTAATGTTAGCGCGGGACACGCTTCAAATGATATTCATTGCGGTAATTTTCCAAAATAGTGAATTACGAGGATACAAAATTAATGTATTACAATGTTATATTTTGTACGGTAGAAATCCATTGTTAATTTGAACTTTACGGTCTCTGCGTTCTATTATACAATCAGTTTCTTAATATATCACAATGCTAGTAATAAATCAAACTTACCGCAATAACTTTACTTGAAAAGCATGAAACGTTAAAATGAAAGGCAACAAGAATCGTAATTGGCATTAATGAAATTTCTGCAACGACCTGGAAGAGAACAATCGAGGATGTCTCCGACGATATACAACTCCTCGACCACTAAAGCTACTTAAACACTTCTTGCAGTAAGATAGTGTGAAACTTTTGAAAACAACAAATTGTGTTTGAGATGACAACTTCATTGTTGGTGCCGGTTACATAGTTCTCATAGGTCTGCAGCAACCCACAGCAGAATTTAACAGTTTAAATGAACACCTGATTTTATATAATATTGAAACCTAGCTCCAATTTAATATTTTATTTTAATAAACCATATGTACTTGGTTAGTAACAAAGATTATAAATAAATGGTATTATGAGCTTTTGAGAGGCAGAAACCAAATAGCCACGGCTAAATTTCGATATAGGTATTACTAAGCACAAACCATTCCAACGAGTTGACAAATGCTTAAATACATGACTCTCACATCGAACAACATTATTATTGCAACGTCAGTAATATCATATTTCTAACAACTCTATCTCTGTGAAGCAACGACATGAGAAGATTTGAAAGACATGTATCGCACACCATTTTCATAGTTTCTACAAGGCAACATATTGTTATTGATTTTGACACCGTGAGAATTTATCTTCGAATTGAACATGAAACCATGAGATTCTTCTGTTACTTGGGGTGAGTTCTTTTAAATCAGCCCACGACTCCGAGTGCTGCTCTGGTTAATCGCAAGGGTTTGCCCATGCACGCTGATAACGAGAGCACACACACTGCAGGAATGACATGTACTGAGATAGAGGAATGCGGCTGGGAGAAACTCACCCACACGGAGATTTCAATAGATCTTGAATCAGACTACTGTCTCATTTCTAACCCTGCAAAAACACCTTTCCGGGAGGACACTGCAAAATGAGGTTCACGTGCGATTAATAGGAACTTAGTTCTCTGCCTCCAAAATCGGTTATTTCATTCAGTGGAGAGTAAATAACTCTTTGACAAATGGAGAGGGTTTTGGAGTCCTGTGGAGACTATTTTGCTGAGTAATGGTTATGTTTCAGGCAAGTTAACCTTCCTTTCCTCTATGTTAAAACATACGACATTACTTATTCAATTAGCCGTAAATTAATTCTTAATGTATAGTCAGGATTACAGTGTGCTCCCACGCGTACACAGCTCCCTCCGCCCTTTTCCCGGAACATGTTATTTTTCTTTTGTTCTAAAGTTCGTAACACTCTTTCCAAAAAAAAAAGAAAACTGATTTTAAACCAAAATGGAGGCCGTTCTTGGTCCAATATTGGTCAAAGATGTATTTTTATTACATTTATTCGTGCAATGATCACATGACGCCCCATGATCATTCGTGCACCACATGATCCTTCAAATACAATTATATAATTTCATACAGTAAAGTATGATTTATAGCAATATTCCCTGAAAAAATAAAATTGGCTATAGACCAAAATCATTACCATGTTTACTCGAAAATTTACCCCACAATTTTGATTTTCTTAAAAAGAAATAAACAGGTAGATTAAGATAAAAAAAAACTTGCAAAATATCAGTGTTAGTGTCATAATTAAAAAAAATGTAATTGATCAACCTAATTTCAAAACTCGAGAAAACGTAATAAGTTAATTTACACAACGCACGTTACCTTACCTATTTCAAAAAGGTTTCAGCCCTGTTAATCTTAAAATTGTTCTTTATTTTAATTATAGGCTTGTTAGATTAAGTTGGTTCCAAAGACTAGGTGCACTTGGGTGATTCTGAAGTTAAGGGGGATTTTAAGTACTTCTGATTTTTCAGTTTAGCAAAGAAAAGTCCTTATTTTTTTCAGTCTTTCTTTTTTAGCACGTGTTTCATCTTTCTGATTTAAAAATGGAAAAATATGTGAAATGACACCGAGTTGGAATGCCCCTACCACCATTTTTCAGCAACAACAGAAGAAAAATACACTTGTTTCATATGAAATTTGTGAAAGATCCTAATAGTTTACTAATGTAAACACAAATAATGAAACTACTTAGCAAGAAATAAAATTTTAAGGACATTTTAATGGTCTATTTAAAGCGCAAATGTTGTCCTGGGGTCTTGAAGTAAGCTTCATGGAATAACTTAGACATTACCAAAAACTCCACCAGGAAGCAGCATTATCAGGTCTCTAGATCTGAAATGCAAGCTCAGAACAGCCCTTTTGTGAGTGCTATATTGATACGTGTGTGCATGGTTACTTGTGGGTGACAAAATTTTACCATCTTCAAAAAATAGGTGTGTTCTCTTTTGTCTTGTAACCTCCATGTACTTACTAACTCGGTTATTTAAAATGTTGAATTTTTCACTCAAATTGTTACTGTTAAAATAGCCTTTTAATTCTAAAACGAACTCATTGGATACTATAATCTTCTACCTTAGAAGGCAATGTTAAGTTCACTCTCGTAACTTACATGGTTTGTGTACAACATGTAAGTTAAACTAATCATGAAGGTTACCATAATGAACAGTTCATGATTTTATCATTACAATCAGTTCTGTATTCAAGTTATTATGTACATTCCTAATAAAATGTGACTATTACAGCCAATCAGGTAAAAAGTCCGAAAATTCCATCAAATGTTTACTGATCATGCCGGGTCTATGTCAGAACGCCCACTGGTCAGATCGCCCACTTCTGAAAATGGTCAGAACGCCCACCAAAATGGTTAGATCGCCCACCAAATCGGCGAAACACAAAATTTCAGAAATGGTAAGAACGCCCACCGGTCAAAACCCACTTTTAAAAATGGTCAGAACGCCCACTATAAAGGTCAGAACACCCAAATGTAGAAACGATCAGAACGCCCACAAGTAAATACGGTCTGAAAGCCTACCAAAATGGTCAGAACGCCCAAATGTATAATCGGTCAGAACGCGCACTGGTCAGATAGCCCACTTTTCAAAATGGTCAGAACGCTCACCGAAATGGTCAGAAAGTCCACCCCTCTGAATGTGTACTGATCAGAACGCCCATTTTTCAAAATGGTGAGAACGCCCACCGAAATGGTCAGAAAGTCCACCACTCTGAATGCGCACCTTTAACATAGCAGAGCTTACACCAGTGGATAATATATTTTGCAACCCTTATTTATTACAGCAGCGATTTTATGAAAGACTACGAAGCCTTATTTAACATAGCCGAAATTATAACAGAAATTTCAAGTCAAATTCTATACCACACCCTATAGCCTAGACAAAGCTTAAATATTGAAATTTTGCTTGATTAAATTTAATTCACATTATAAAAGAGTACAGGGCTATTTTACAACCTAACCCCCTAAATACACTTGGGTTTTGGTGTGAATTTAATTAGAATGTGATATATTATATAAAAGATTCTGAGCTACATTGTAGAACCCTAAACATGCAAAAGGTGGTTATAGCCGTGGTGTATTTGCTAGAGACTACGACGAGCCATGGTTCCTGATTGCCAATTTTTTTCTGATTATTACCAACTCTGGATTTTAGTGGATTATGATAAAAAAAAACCGACAAGGCTACAATCTATCCCCTATTTAACATAACAGAGATTGCAAAAAGGGCTACGAAGCGATGGTTCAACCAATATTTAACATAGCAGCAATATATGCTACTTACTCTATATACCCCCCAGCATGAACCTTATCCACCCCTATTTAACATAGCAGAAATTACCTAACCCTTCCATATTTTACAAAAGGCTACGACCCCTATTTTAACAAAGCAGAGATTACATAGCCAACGCGTTTTACAAGCACAACACAGAGGCATCCCTTATTTATAAAAGACTACGGGCACTTTTTTCTAACCCCTATTTAACATAGCAGAGATTATAACAGAAAGTTGAAGTCAGTTTCTATAACCTAGGCAAAGGTCAAAATATTGAAATTCTGCTTTCATATTCGGCACGGGGGGGCAATAAGTACAATTTACGAAAAAAGTGGTCACCTCCAAGTCAAATATCTAACCGTGTATATCTCGTAAACGGCTAGATATATTGAAATTCTGCTTTGATATTCGGCAAGGGGGTATTAAGTACAATTTACGAAAAAAAAGTGATCACCTAGAAGTCAAAGGTCAAATATTGAACCGTGTATATTTCGGAAACGGCTGGACATATTGAAATTCCGTTTTCATATTCGGCATGGTGGTATTAAGTATAATTTGTGAAAAAAGTGGTGACCTTAATTTAGTTTAGCTAAAGTGTTAAACTAGAGTTAGTTTCATTGGAGGAAAATGTATTCGGTACATATTTTTGAACATAAAGTGTACGTTTATTGTACTTTATAGCTTTAGAAAAACCAAGTACTGTGTATGAATACAGAAACCCTGTTTATACTGTAATCAATACTCCCGAACTTTAGTTTAGATAAAGTGCTAAATTAGAGTTAATTTTCCTAAAGAGGAAAATGCATTCTGTACCACGTTTTTGAACATAAAATTGTACTTTCAGGGTACTTTGTAGCTTTGGGAAAGCAAAGTAGTATTTATGAATGGAGAAGCCATAGTACTTTGCTTATACTATGATCAATAGCACTCAATTTTACTTTAGATAAATTTGCCAAATTAGGGTTAGTTTTAGGTTTTAAAAGAGGATAATGCATTCTATACCACGTTTTTTGAACATGAAGTGTATGTTTAGGGTACTTTGTAGCTTTAGAAAAGCAAAGTACTATATATGGACTGAGAAGAAATACTCCCTTGTTTATACTAAGATCAATAGTACTCAACTTCAGTTTAGTTAAAGTGTCAAGCTAGAGTTAGTTTTATGTTTCAAAATATTAAAATACAATTTGTACTAATGCATGTCGTCTGTGTATTGCATTCGTTCATTCTTACGGGAGTGAAATATGTATGCACTTGAGTTCTACAGTATGTAAAATTAAAAAAAATAGATTGTATTTACTGCTGTATGTACTCGCTAAAGGGTCGAGAATGACATGGGGAATTAACACATACGCACACGCGCTAGCGGGGATTCCCCGCATTTGAAGAAAAAATGTTATATCTTTACAATCGCTCTATGCTCTTAGGTGAAGCGTCTTGTATCTTCCTAATTTGTTTCCTTCTGCGTGTATATGGCACGCTCAGTTTTCTGTGAACTTCCATTGTGGAAAGACAAATTTTTGCGGGGAAAAGCCTTCACCGCGTGTGGATACGTTGCTGTTTTTTGATGATCACACTATACTCGTGTTACTTATATATGTGACCAAAATGGAGAATGAAGATGAACAGAGGCGGGTTTTAAAACTGTTTAATTCAATAAGAGAAGATGAAATCGAATGTGAAGACATAGCTGAACTACCACACCCATCGTTTCTTATATCTGATCGTGAAGGTGATGCGGATTCCGTGTGTAGTGGTGTTGGTGAACGTGACATTGTTGAGAACTTGGAAGAAGGGAGTGACTCAGAAGAGAGTTTGACTTCAGATGTGGAGGATAATAGCAGTGTTCTACACGGTCCATCTTACCTAGGAAAGGATAACACTACTGTTTGGCATTATTTCCCAATTCCAACTAAAAGAAATGTAAAGACAGCAAAACGCAATCTTGTAAGGACTCTCCCAGGACCAGTACGAGAAGCTAAGAATCTGAAAGAACAACTTGAGTGTTTTCAAGTATTGTTTTCTGACGAAACCGTACAGAAAATTGTGCAGTATACAAATATAAAGATGCGTAGCGTTCAAGATAATTTTGCGCTTAAAAGAGATGCAAGGGAAACTGACCTGTTAGAAATGCATGCCTATATTGGTCTTTTATATTTAGCAGGAGTATGCCAATCAAGCAAGCAAAATGTTCTTGATTTATGGAAAAATGATGGGTTGGGTGTTGAGATATTTCCACTGATTATGGGTGCTAATCGATTTATTTTTCTCACCCGAATGCTACGTTTTGATGACATTTCCGATGTACAACGTGACGCGAGGAAAGCAGAGGACAAACTTTATTGTATAAGAGAGCTTTTGGAACACATTGTCGATCGTTGTAAGACGAACTACAGCCACAGTTCATTTGTGACAGTGGATGAAATGCTACCCAACTTTCGTGGACTTTGCTCATTTAGAGTGTATATGCCAAACAAACCCGGAAAATATGGGATCAAGGTATGGGCTTGTACAGATGCTAAAACATACTACACATCCCATCTAGAGATTTTTGTTAGGAAACAGCGTCCAGGACCTTACAATATCGATACAAGCCCGTCTGCTGTTGTTCAACGAGCTGTAAAGCATATTGAAAAGAGTGGAATGAATGTTACCTGTGACAATTATTTCACATCTGTGTTAGTGGCAAATGAACTTTTAGGAAAGGGACTGCCTCTTGTAGGAAGAACAAAAGGGAAATTCCGCCTTCCTTTACAGCGCAGAACAAGGATAGACCTGTATGTAGTTCGATCTTCGGTTTCTCTGGCACTTCTACTTTAGTGTCCTACAAAGCCAAAAAGAACAAAGTCGTCCTTGTACTTTCGACACAACATGACACTGATTCAATTGACGGGAGCACAGGGGAAGCCTGTAAACCAGACATTGTAACATGTTACAACTCAACGAAGTGTGGAGTAGATGTGTGTGATGCTCTTATGAAAATATATTCATTGTCGCGTAGAGTCAGTAGATGGCCCCTTGCTATATTTTTCTTTCTCTTGAATGCCGTTGGAGTGAATTCTTTTGTCATCTTCAGACATAACGCACAAAGGAAAGATTCAAGGAGGGAATTCCTTTCTGTTCTTGGTCGTTGCATGGTACAGAAACACGCAAAAAGGAGAGTGCATGATACACAACTGCCAACCGGGATGAAAGAAAGAATATGCGAGGTTTTTACCATTAGCAAGGTAGTAGCTAAGAGACCACCACAGCCTCCAAATGCAAAAGTTTATGAAGGGAAATGCGACTTCTGCCCAGCTAGGAAAAACAGAAAAAACAAGTCCTTTTGCATGCAGTGCCGACGTCGCGTGTGCAGAGAGCACACCAAAGTGAAGTGTATTGAGTGTGAAGACATTATATAGGGAGGAAATCCATACGAAATATGCCTTGATGCATAAAAAGAAGTTTGTTGTGTTCTCACGTAGTAGAGAAGTAATATTGAACCTATAAATATATCAGTTTGCCAAACGTGTTAAGTGTTTACATTGCAATGTTTCATGTGTTCATATTATATTTTGCATACGTTGTTTAAAGTTAGAATAAAGACAGCTTGAAGAAAACAGTATTGGAGGTTACGAGGAGAATAAATTCTAAAGTGCGGGCAATCCCCTTCACCGCGTGTGGTTACGTTTAAAAATTATAGCTTATTTTTTACAATTTCAACATATTTGCAAATGATTTTTTTTGGTGCTCGCACAAAAACAACTACGAAACTTCCTTGACTTTTTTTAAGAAATAGATACATAGATTATACTGTAATTAAAATTTCTAAATTAAATACCTTTAAAGAACAAATCTATGGACAGTTATTTCCAGATTGAGCGAATCCCCGTTACGGCAAAAAATAGGTGCATGTGCTGAAGTGTTAAGATAGTATTATATTATGAGAATTTTTTTAAAAGAAGTTATATTTTGCTACTGTACGTCTTTGGTAAAGAATAAAGACAATTAGAGAATTAAATGTACACAAAGCGCAATTCTACAGTAAACGAAATTTTAAAACCGAAATTACACGGGCTTCCACTGGAGTTGTAAGTATTTTATTATTTTATAGCTATACAGCCCAAGGTAAAATTTCCCGATATTGCCTTAATTTTTATATTATTTTCTTTTCTCTGCTGGGAGTATACGAGTTGGTTGAATATTGCTTACTCCCCTATGCGCACTACCACCTATTTTACTGTTTTGGTCTTAAAATTGAAAAAAAAACTTGCAAATTTTTCGCTAATACAAAACTTTTTTTTTTTTCTTCCACAATATATTTTGTTCTAACCTGCTAAGCAAAAATCACTCATGTTTACCGCCAGGTACTAGCTAAATTATTTGACCCTACAGTATTTTGTACAGAATATAGATTTTTTGTTTCACTGTCAACAAAATAATGGTATGTGAGACGTTTTTCAGCTGCATGGGGTAAAATACTTTTTAAGAAAATTTCAAAACGTGTGTGGGGACATCTTTTCAACCCGTGTTTTTGATTATAACATGTAATTCAGGCTGAAAGTAGAAAGGTGGTGTTTTGTTATTGGGAAGGGAGAAGTAAAGAGATTTTATTTTGGGGAAAAGATATATTAAAAACACGCTTTGCGACCTCATGAAGTACTTGTAGCATTATTTCAAGGCGTTAAGGATGAAGAAGATTGCATATTTTTCTGTGCTTGGTTTTACTTGCCCTACCGCCTATTTTCCTTTTTGGGGGGTGTTTCAAAATTAAAAAACGCGCAAATCTTTCATCTCCATAATATGGCAAATACTTGTTTAGCGCCTAAAATTAAATACGTCTATTATTTGACCCCTGTAGTGTTTTGTACAAAATAAGGGCGTGTGAAATATTTTCCAGTTGCTTTGGTAAAATTCGCCCTAGTACTAAGTGTTTGTTGCTTTTGAATGGTTAAACGTGCGTAAGACATTTCTCAACCCCCTATTGTTTGAGAATTTGCCATTAAAGTACCACTTTCAAGTAATATTTTGCCATATTGCAGAGAGCATGCTTGGGAAGGAACTTACACAAGTGTATGTTAAATATGGAATTAATTAAAAATGTTTGTATTTTATGCTTTGTGTTAACATGGAGAAAAACGAAAGCAATAAAGAACTGAAGGCAACTTTAAAAAAAGAGCAAAACTGCCAAAAATAACACATTTAAACACCAGTAAATACCACTCTTTCCTTTTTCCTGTTCGCTGCTTTCTTAAGAGTACCCAGCTTTATCTTAAATTTAATATTTAAATCTAGTTGTCTACTCTCTATCTCGTGTTCTAACCAACAATTAGAGACATACAAATCGGAAATACCTTCAAATTTTAACACATACCGAGTCTTCCTTCTATACTCTAATAACTGCATAGCTTCTATTAATAATTCTTCTCCTTCCTGTAAATCTTCTAATCTCTGACAGTAACTCAATTTAACATCTCTCTGTATTGTTCCCATTAATATAGTGTCGATTTCGTCTAATGTGTCCAGCTTCCAATTAAACCCTTCCTGATTCTTAATAACTCTATCATTCGCAACAACACTTCTAATACAAGTAAAGCGATATCCATTAAAATATTTAACACCACCTGTTACCAAGGAAGCAAAACTAATATGCTTTCGGAAATAAACAATTCTAAGTCCATTATGCTCTAGGAAACAAAATTCTAAATTCCTTAAATAAGATACATTGGAATATAGCTCCAGAAACGTATTCTTATACCCGACTTTTACATAACAAACATGCCTGTCTTCTAGTTGATCATTCTTAGCTACTAACGCACCCACATGCTTAAAATTCTTAACCTCTCTAACAGTAAAAGCAAACACAGAATAAGAACAATCTGTATCGAATTCGCTCCAAAACTTAGAAAATAGGCCTTTTAGTTCTTCTTATTGCTGCTCCTTCTCTTTAATAATGTCCAATAATCCTCTATATCTCTTCTTTCTTTCTTCTACAGGTTGTTTATTTACATTGCGATATTCTACGTGCATTTGTTGTATTTTAACTCTTCTAATTCAATCTTCTTAATGGACTGCAAATAAACCTTATTAGGCGGCGATATTTCTCTTACATTACGCGGATATAAACGATGAGTAATATTAATCCTCTTTCGAAACACCTCCGCAAGAACATTACTTGTGTCCACTAAAACAAGAGCTGTAAGATTAATGTCTTTAGAGATAGTAGAAAAAAGAGAATAACTCATAGTAAAATATGTTTTCCCTTTGTTAAATAACACTTCCGCTCTATAGATATTCGATCCTCCTCTTCGCACTCTCTTACAGCAACATAATTAAGAGGCAATATATTTAAACTAAAAGCAGAAAGTACAAACATTATTAACTTTTCTTGATCTTTGCTCTTATCGGGTAACCTTACTTGGAAACCTGTTAATTTCGCAGTGTGTAAATTTGCCCAATAAGTATAACTTAAAAGCGGTTGTGTTTTATTAACTAGTAAACAGCTGTTCTGTAAACTGTCCGTCAATTTTGGCCACATCTTAGAAATCGGAACCTTATAAAACGGAGTGTTTGTAAACTATTCTTTGCTATGTAAAATTAGATCTAAACAGTCTCGTATCGGATCCCACTTGTAACATTGCTCATCGGAATAGTTAAATATAGTAGATTCTAATCTCGTAATTCGATTTTCTTGTGCTAAACTACTTTCGAATGGTTCTCTTAATCTTCTGTCGGGATATATAATGTAATCTATTAAATGGTTTCCTAGATTTCTACATGTGTTCGGAGATGTTAGTAGGCAGACAAATTTGTTATAAATCTTAGTAAACGAACCAGATGTAATTCATCTAAGACAATCTATACCTACAGAATTATCGTTATTGCAAATTGTATTAATGTTCTTTTCGAAACTTGTTATAGGAGAAGCTTATATTTTAAAATTAAAATTACTAATAAGATATTGCTCCATCTCCCTCTTAATAAATATACCAGCAAAATCTTGTGTAATGTCGAAGTCTAAAAGAAAGTAATATTCGGTCTGTAGTTGCTCTAAAATCTGTTGTATAAGCTGCAGTAATTTTTCTATGGGTACATCTGCCAATTCTACTTTATATGGAATAACAATTGAATCTTTGCACTTTTTCGTTATGTCTTCCAAATATTTCTCCACAATCTGTTGTACACCTTTTGCCCTTTATGTCGACGAATTTAGAAAGAACGGTAATCTGGCTTTAACACCATGTAAAGCTAAAGAAAATTCTGAAAAGTTGGCTCGTATAAATGTGTTAAAAGAACTACAAGCATTTTTCTTAATTCGAAAATTATTTTGTTAGTTCTTTGTCCCTCACAGCATAATTCCCAGCTAGAAATCTTGACAAGAATAATATTATCGCAAAATGCTGGTGTTATTGGCTCTAAAGATGGAAGTCTTGGTTCTCCATAAGCATAAACAATATCTCCAATGTTTGTAAGTAAATTATTGTCGTGCAGGTTTTCTAGTAGTACCCATTGGCTAAGTCTCTCTACAGTTGTTTTATTCTTACCTAATAATTCCCTAACAGAATAAACTGTAGTATTAATTTCAGTGGGCATTATTGGTAGAATAAAAAAAATCTTTGGGAAAATTTTATGTGTAATGTAATTTATTTACAACTAATGTTATTATTGCAAAAGCAGCTATTAATTGGAAATTGAACTCTTGTGTTATCGACTATTTTTATTATTATCTAAGTAACTGTAACGAGTTGTTTGCGTGGAAGCAATTATTATTGTATTTGTAGCGTAAGTTTAAATGTGTTAGTTTGTAATTATTTTTTATGAACCGAAAATTTGTTTCACAGCCTAGTCGAGTATAGTCTCCAGTCTAGTGTAAATAGAGCAAACAAAATGGGTATTTTTTTGACATTAGGTACGCCGTACACTTATTGTTTATTATTTCTAAAGATTGGTAGCTCTAAAATATTTTCGAAACTATTTTAAAAAAGGTGATTGGTTGCACTAATATTTTCTTTTTAATTTCCCATTCTTAATTTTAATTGGTGCCAATATTCCTAAAACAGTGACCCAATGTACGTAAGTATTCCTATAAAAAACGCTGTAATGTCATTAGTTTACAAACAATTGCAGAAAGACTATAAGGATGTGAAAATAAAAGCGATTTGCAGCCAGCTTAAAAGTATTTATGTTATGAATAGAAATAAAAAAAAACCTGCTGTATAAATAAAATTATAAGGGGTGAAAAACAGTTCAGGCGTTCCTACAGACCACATTTTTTGGCAGTTTTTCTCTTTTTTAAAGTTGCCTTCAGTTCTTTATTGCTTTCGCTTTTCTCCATGTTAACACAAAACATAAAATGCAAACATTTTTAATTAATTCCAAATTTTACATACACTTGTGTAAGTTCCTTCCCAAGCATGCTCTCCGCAATATTGCAAAATGTCCCTTGAAAGTGGTACTTTAATGGCAAATTCTCAAACGACAGTTGGTTGAGAAATGTGTTACTTACGTATAACCATTCAAAAGCAACAAAGATTTAGTACTAGGGCGAATTTTACCAAAGCAACTGGAAAACATTTCACACGCCCTTATTTTGTACAAAACACTAGAGGGGTCAAATAATAGACGTATTTAATTTTAGGCGCTAGACAAGTATTTGCCATATTACGGAGATAAAAGATTTGCGCCTTTCTTAATTTTGAGACCCCCCAAAAAAGGCCTAATAGATGGTAGGGCAAGTAAAACCAAGCACAGAAAAATATGCAATCTTCTTCATCCTTTTCTCCTTGAAATAATGCTACAAGTACTTTATGAGTTCGCAAAGCTTGTTTTTTTTTTAAAATATATATTTTCCCCCAAATAAAAGCTCTTTGCTTCCCCCTTCCCAACAACAAAACACCACCTTTCTACTTTAAGCCTGAATTATATGTTATACTCAAAAACACGGGTTAAAAAGGCGTCCCCAAACACGTTTTGAATTCTTCTTAAACAGTATTTCACCCCATGCAGCTAAAAACGTCTCACATACCATTATTTTGTTGACAGTAAAACAAAAAATATATATTCTGTACAAAATATTATAGGGTCAAATAATTTTGAAAGTTGTGCCTTTTGGTAGTCCCTGGTGCTAAACATATGTAATGTTTGCTTAGCAGGTTAGAACAAAATATACTGTGGAAGAAAAAAAACAAGTTTTGTATTAGCGAAAATAATTAGCGAGATTTTAATTTAATTTTAAGACCAAAACAGTAAAATAGGTGGTAGTGCGCATAGGGGAGTAAGCAATATTCAACCAACTCGTATACTCCCAGCAGAGAAAAGAAAATAATATACAAATTAAGGCAATATGGGGAAATTTTACCTTGGGCTGTATAGCTATAAAATAATAAAATACTTAAAACTCCAGTGGAAGCCCGTGTAATTTCGGTTTTAAAATTTCGTTTACAGTAGAATTGCGCTTGGTGTACATTTAATTCTCTAATTGTCTTTATTCTTTACCAAAGACGTACAGTAGCAAAATATACATTTTTTAAAATTTCCATAATATAATACTATCTTAATGCCCCATGTCATTCTCGACTCTCTAGCGAGGACATGCAGCAGTAAATACAATCTCAGTTTTAAATTTGACATACTGTAGAAATCAAGTGCATACATATTTCACTCCCGTAATAATTAACGAATACAATGCGTAGACGACATGCATTAGTACAAATTGTATTTTAATATTTTGAAACATAAAACTAACTCTAGCTTGACACTTTAA
>JAGDQP010027869.1:0-24604 GCA_022664845.1 Lepisma saccharinum
ATTTGTATTTTTCATATTGGATAAGTGTGAGAAGCAGTTTAAAAGTCTCATACGTCTCCGTAAGTTTAACCGCGTGAGCAATCGGAACAGAAGGAAATGTGTTCCCATTGTGGAGAAGTACTGCTTTGAGGCTAACTTTACTGGAATATTTGAACAAACGGCACCCATTTACCTTATATTCATGGCCAAGAGTCTGCATACCAGATTCGATATCGTTACAAAAAAACACGCCACCTTCCTTCGAGAAATATTCTAAAAAAAAACAGTATGGCGGGCCCGAAAAACTGTCACATTTGCATCGCGAGAAAGAAGATTCCAGCCTTTCAAAAGCGACGCTAATAACTCAGACTGCTGCTTAGACAAATTTAAATCGCGAACAAGATCATTCAGATCTCCTTGTGTCAAAATTTGTGGGGAATTCGATTCACTAGGGAACTCAAATGTTGGGTCAACATGAGTAGCTTCTCCACCTTCTGTATCTTCTTCGTGTTCATTACAGTATTCATCTTCACTCACTATCACATTTTTTGGAGGCAAATCCTCATTGTGGTATACAGGTCTCATAGCAGATAGTACATTCGGGTATTGGGACATATATCGGAATTCTTCGCATATATGTCGACTTTATTTCAACAAATATACCTGCAAATGATTTCAATTTAGCCACAACAGAATAACTCTACGCAGCGTTTTCAAGTAATTTCAACAATTTCGATAGGGAGGGGTTAAGGTGTCAGTATTTCATATTTTTTATTTGTTTCTTTGAGTTTTACATATCTAATTCTACAGAGAGAGACACGAATGTATTGTTTAAAGTTGTTAACACACATTTTCATGTTTGTGTTTATGTAAGTAAAGCAAATCGTATGTTTCTCAAATCAAGAGCTCTGAGTACTATATTATAAGGTAAAATGAACGGTACAAACAGCATACATGCAAATATATTCATATCTATAGAAAGAATAATACGATTGTTATGAAAATTTCAAGTTTATTAAGTATGAATCAAGGTATTAGTACGTGTATTTTTGTGTTTATATAGCTAACTGGACAACAGCCGGGGATATGAAAAATATATAAAAGCGAAATTGTTTGAGGGAATTTCCCATAAATCCCTGTCTCATGCAAAAACTGAACCCGATGGAGACAAACATTGCATATTCGAATTCAGCGTAAAAAGTTCCTCTAAGATCCGATATTTTCTTTCATGTGACA
Organism: Lepisma saccharinum; assembly: GCA_022664845.1. Classification (NCBI taxonomy): domain Eukaryota; kingdom Metazoa; phylum Arthropoda; class Insecta; order Zygentoma; family Lepismatidae; genus Lepisma; species Lepisma saccharinum. Next base: position 1,216 of record JAGDQP010027869.1, read on the forward strand.
AAAAAGTTTCATTTTGTAAACCAGTGAATTAATTATTAGCTTCAAACGTTGGTAAACATAGACCAGAGTATGGACAGGCTAAATATTGGAATTAAATTTTTCCACACCCTTAATTATTTTATGTTTAAAATGTTGCTATTTAAATTCATAGGTATGATTTCACTTAGCTAAAGTTAATAACTAAGCAGCACATCAATAGGCGGCCGATATAGGACCCAATATCAGATACCGTAATTTGCTGGCGTTTAGATTAAAAACTAACTTTGATTAGCTTTGATATTTCGACATTCAAAGCTATTTTTGGGATATAAGAAACGTTTGTACCTCATCCGAAAAAAAAACGTGTAAAAACTAAGCGTATTAAATTAATTTTAAAGAAATGTTATTTTTTGTAAATACTATTGAAAATGTATAAAACTTCTAAATGTCCTGCTCAAGTCAATCTGTAGCCAAAAGACTGTCAATGTCACCACATTCCATGTATGGGTTAACCAAATGCATATTTGACATGCTATTCTTCATGAAAGGATCCGTGGCTGAGTTGGTAAGACAACTGACAAATCCACAAGATCGCAAATTCAAATTCCGTCACACGCAAGTAACAATATTTTCAAATGTAATTGAAGACGCAAAAATAAGACGCCCATAAATAAATGGAGATATAACCAAAATCGAATTCATTTTAAAAATCTACTGCGAAAAGGTACATACTTTCGTTTAAAAACAGTACATTCCTCCCAGCAATCAATATCCGAATATTGGTAAAAATGTCTACATCAGATATTGACCGACGTTGGATAAAAGCATCTTTTAACGTTGGATACCAGCGGCTCCTAATATCAGGTAATATTGATCTGGGAAAACACCTCAAATGAAAATTTCGTAGTGAACAATTTACGAGTATCCCGTGCACAGCGTATATTTGAATTAATAAACATATCTGCTTATCAAGTAAAGGGAGTCGTCATTTTAATGGTCTCTCGAAGAGCAGCCACGCCAGTTTCACTAAGATAGGACATTAAGGAACTAATAATGCATGCTTACAAATTATTTTACTATCTCTCTCTCTCACACACACACATATGCATATACATACACCCATATGCACAAGCACGAGTAAGACAACTCTGAGCACGAGTGACGTTGAAAAACGTAATATCCGCCAGCCAACCGTAAATTAAAGTGTATTCTACTAATAACCCAAAACTTCATTCAAAAGAATGTATTTTTACTACGGTGTGTTTCTGCACCATGCACCGAATTAAACAAAGTTACGGAAAGGAAATATGTTTGTGATATCGACCTGGCACAAACGAATTGATGTTACTCGCTGGGAAGTTTTCCTATTCATGTCCATTTCCACCCATTTTTACTTCAGAATTTTCTTAAGAATCGTGTGTTTCCTTTGGGCAATTCCGTGTGACACAATTGAAATATTTTTGGATAAAGCAGACGGTACCATGCAGCATCAGCTCCTGTCTAGTGGTATTTAAAATATGTACAATTCGTTTCCCTATGATATTCACTGCCAATAGCGCATAAGGCATTTGTTTATTCTCGGTGGTCTCTACTTTATTATCAAGTTCTTGCCGGAAATATTTTGCAAGAGTATATTATATTGTGCATGTGAATGCATAAATATGTAGACATATACTTAAAGATAAACAGACAAAGAAGTTTAAATAAAATCTGGTTCTTCTTTATTCGAGGGAACGCGAAGTAATTAAAAATAGTATAAACTGAAAACTTTAGGGTATAAAAATAGCATATGTCTTCTTTTGTATTCTACAGGAGGAAAAACAATGTGTAGTTTGCTGGAAGACCATCATCCGAACAGCATTTACATTGTTGTGTTGTACATAGTAGGATTTTGTAATCAACATTTTTATCAAGTCAAACAAATATTATGCTATACCTAATAAAGTGCAATAAATGACTTGTTTTATAGTATCAGAATATTATAGCAACCTTTCATGAAACGATTTCCGAATGTAGGGTAAATGAAGAAATGTATCTCATATTATTTTCTTTCGATTTAACAACGTAAAATGATTAATTATAAAAATGCTTTATATTAAAGCTTTTGACATAATCGTATGCTAAAGTAACTACATCAGTAACTTTACTGCTGTACAGCACACCCTAAGCACACAACACACAATAAAGGAGTTTCTTTCCTTGAATTTCCATTGTTGTGAAACGTACAGACTTCTGAAATATACTTAGACTGAAGTAAGCAATTCTCGGTTAAATCCTAGTAGAACAAAGGAGTAAGCACTGTCTTAATGCTTCCAAGGAGTCTATTAATTTGAAAGAATAAGTTACAAAATTTAAGTTATGCCGTGGAATTGAAAGGAGGGTACATTTGCTAAACAGTGTTTCTAATTCATGAAAATCACATAATTGTAGGACTGTGTATAGTAGGATAAGTTTATAAATTAAATTTACGTAACCAGATACATCTTCAATTATTAAAGGAGGAGGAAACGTGGTCATAGTATCTAAGTATAAAAATGAATCGGACGCAGGTATTATGGACTTGGAGCAAACGTCTGGCCAACTACGCATAAGGTATGAGTATGCTACGTCACATAAGTGAATGCGTGACAGTACTAACATCAGAGGTAGACATAGTCTAACCGAAATAGATAAGAACGTTTTTATGGGATGGATCAAGTACAAAGAAGCGAGTCTTGTTAAATCGCGATTAGCAGGATCATTAGCAGATGAGTTACGATCCAATATTACGTTATTTGGATGTACGTTGGAGAGAAACGGATCTAGTATTTATGATAAAGGAGGGTAATATCTTACAGTCGATATGGCAACGAATATATTTAGACGCTATAACCATAGCGTGCGATTTTCTTGAGTTAATGTACAAGCCGTGGTGTATTGACCATTTCACCAAGCTTTTCAAATCCTGATTGATTTTATTTATTCCATAATACAGCTCTGAGGGGGAAAAACAAAATTTGAACATCATCAAATATATCGTCTGTGCAGAGAGGAGAAAGAAGATAACCTAATATATTGCCTTAATAGGCCCCATATAAAATTATTGTTATCGATCAAAATTTGTTATTAGAGAGGGATAAATGTTCACGACCGATCAGGAAGGAATGCATCAAAGATATAGAGAGTTTCAGAAAAAAAAAAAAGTTCCCACTTAGCAATCAGGACGTCGTAGTGAACAAACTGGAAAGCTTTGGTATAGTCCAAAAGTACTAAGGTTGTAGAAATTCCATGATCCAAGGCCTCACGAAAAACTTTTGTTAAGTGCGCGAACCCAGTATTAGTGCTATGGTTAGATCAAATCCTGACTTTAGAGGTTTTAGTTGTTTGTTATCTCTAAGGTAGTTGTGGATATGATCTTTAACAATATATTCCAATGATTTTGATAAAGCCAGGACATTGCAGATTAGACGGAAATACGTTTCAGTACTCAGAGTGCTAGTTTTGGGCAAAGCCTGAGAACCATTTCCAAATTCCAAATACATGAGGATGTTCCATAAGTGAGTGAAATATGAAATATTGTTACCATGAGCTAGGATATCTGGAAGCATTGAAAATCTGTGCTGAAATTAGGTCTGCGAGTACTGGATTTCACCTAACCTAAAACTTAAATGTGCACATACTTTACCAAAAAGTAATCGGTTGTCCAGGGACGGTATATGATTGACATTGTTTCACAGACACAATTAGGACCTATGTGATGTGTATCAGTGAGCAAAAGAACCACTTGTCAACGACATATCGCTTTCTGCAGACCTCTAGGCCTTTGAGGTGGGTGAAATCATGAGGCGTAACTTTAGTAGGTTTAATAATAGGACTGTAACCGCTAACTTAAACAGTTTCCAATACGCGAGGGGAAGCTGGAAGGATATTCTAAAAATGTCAAAGGTTCCGGCTGAGCGAAAATTATAACAAACACAAATAGCAAATACCTAAACGTGAAATGCTTTAAAACGGTACACAGCCGATTGCCATCGTTTGGTAGGCGTTTGAGGGGTACACATTTCCATTAGAACATTGCAAAAATAATCGAAATAGCTCTAGGATAAGGAGAGCAGCTGTACATAATGCATATATCACAAAGAGGAATATACCTTTGTACTTGTCCACCGGGAATTAGAGCTGGACGAACAGTAAATTAATCTGGAAAAGTACAAGCCCAGGCTCTTTGGGTCCAATGTACATATCTGTACGTAGCGGCTGGCTACAAGGTCACCGTATTGTATTAGGATGGGCAACGCATACCATGAAATTTGGCGGTCGTAGTACTAAAGCGAGGATGTTTCCCATTTTACGATGTTGGACTACTAGTAGCTGTTTGTCGCAGCATGAATCCAGAGCCGTGCTGTATAATTATGTTAAAATGAAATGCTTCCACATTATGATGTTTTATTTTAGAATGGACTGATGTTACCTCTCAGATAGAAAATTCAGGTGCGATGCTGCTCTTATTTATACGTTGGGGGTACGAAGAGAATATTGTTCAATCCTGGTGTTAACATACAATGTAAACAATGTACAAATATGTGTTGGACAGGCCCCGATATACTGAATACAAAACTGTTCCAGAAGATGTGGAACGTCTGATAATACTGTTTAATAAAAACTTTGTATATGGTTCTTATGAACCACTGAGCATCAAATTAGCTTAGTCATGTACTTACCTCAGCAAAAGTATCCGAAAGTTCCATTTTCTCCTCTTTCACTTCTTTGAACTCCTGAGAGAACATAGAGCAGTCGAACTTTGTACTATCATTAGAATCCATATTTCTTATTTCAATAATCCACATCAAGCAGCACACATGCAATACCTCTCTTTTAGGACATTGTTTGCCTAGTTTGGCTCTTTACATTTCCATAATGCATCGAATGTTGAGCGTACCTGAAATTTAAAAAAGTGACAAATTATTAATGCATTAAAAGTACAGCTTAATATATTGCCCTACAGTTAGTTAAAATCACAATTTGCTTGTCTGAACCGTAATCACTGCAAAAAGCGTTTTCATATCATACCCTGAGTTCAAGTCACAAGACTTTACCATACTAAATTCACGTTTAAATCATGTTTAAAACACAACGCAAAATCATTAAAACACCAATGAAAAATTTATGCAAATACCATTTTTGGTTTATATAGAGGTTACAAGAAAACTCAGTCTACATAACTTCAAACTTAAACTAGTAATAGACCTGGATTCTGGGTAGCCAACGCTACAAAATGATGCCAAAAGATATTAATGAAACGCTGGTACGTAATTCTAAAAAATAATTATACTAATTTTCTTGTGAAAAATTCCAAAAACTACTCATCGGATAGGCAAGAGACTTATTCACAAAAAAAATATAATTTTCATAAATTTTTCGTCTATCTAATATTAAAATATGTAAGTCAGTATTCCTATTGGTGTGGTCGCTAAAGTTGCTATGATATGAGAGTTTTAATATAGAATGAAGTTCGGATTTATTAGTATTATACTGACTTCAACGAAGTAACTACAATGTGAAGACAGGTTACTAGAATCCACCGATCTAAATCTCTATCAAAATTTCAAACCGACATCAGAACTAGAGAGCAGGATATAACGATTTCTCCCTGAATTGTTTTGTTATCGGAAGCTAAAACTTGATTCTTAACATTAAAACACACATATCTTAAGATTTTTCCAACGCAACACACAGGACAGAATCCCGAAGTTCTTAACAGTAAAAAGAACTTCAAAGTCTATTTTATACCTTGAAAAGCAATAGTCGCTATGTTCAACAGACTTAAATCCCAGTAAACTCTTGAGGAATTTGCTACCTGGCATATCATCTAGTAAATTCATACGGTGTCTAGTAAGCAAATATATTAACAGCTCCAAGTAATCATGGTAAATATATATAAAAATATAAGAAATGTTGAACTTGGTTTGAACAAGCAATTACCACCGGAGTTTGACACATCTATTTACATATGCATTCGATCGACAAAGGGATTGCAGCTATCTGATCCATGCTTATTATTGGAAAAAGATATCAACAACGAAAGCTATACATCTGAGTTGTTGCTCGTATAGATTTTAGACAAAAGTTCTGTATGAATATTTAGACGTGCTTATATAGTAACGCTCATTGTAGTTTGTCTACAAAATCATAGTTATTTTTAACCTACCTTTTCGGAATCAGGCAAACATTCACTGATGTTTTTAGATCAAAGCTTGAACCCTCACGCCACAACGCTTCATCATTCTTGTTTACTTAATTTTCATTGAGTGACGAATAGGCATATTTCAACATTTTCAGATTGGACACGTAATGGCCAATGAATTTACGAATAATACACAAACGTCGCTTACTGCTTATGTACCGGTACTTCACATCATCATTCATTCCCATACACTACCATGTCATGATTTTTACCTAAAGAAGCAAAGAACGCAGTTTATACTAACGGGTAGTTTTAGTAATTAAACACATCATTCCCTCTCGCTTTCCATAGGATGTTCTTTTCAAATTTCATAACGAAATTTTCCAAACTGGATTCGAAATTAGATCTCTGTGGCTCATGAGACGCCTCTTACAAATGGACCATCAAGCTCGTCTATGAACATTGACTGTACTACTAGCTAAACATTTATATCCTCTGGCAATAATTACAATCTCTCTCATTGACAATAAATAAACCAATCGCCCGTTGAATGCATGAACATTTTACTCATGATGGTTACCCAATCATATATTTAAAAATTCCTTTATTGCTTGGGGTTTGGATCTGAATTTAATTTTTAAGTCTTTAGGTTGGTTGGATGAATTGGTGGAATGAAAAGTGCAGAAGGGCACAGGAGAATCCCAAGAAAACCTATACGCACGGGAAAAACCAGTAGAAACCCCACAAGGAATCTGCAGGGATCGAACTGGCGAACACTAGCGCAAAAGGGAAGGCTATATAAGTGGAGCCATCGAGGTACATTGTTTGGAATTTGTAATAAAATACTGACTTGCAACAAAAAAATATGATTACATGTTGGTTATTAATACAATACATACGCACTTCGGGGTACCCTTAATTCGGGCAATTTCTTGGAATTCATACGTGTTTGTGACATGATTTGGCGAACCGATTGCACAATTTTGGGGCACACATTTTCTGATAAAGCACGTCCCATTATTTTACAAACACTATTATTAATTGCTCTTGTTCTGGCGTGGCGAATAACGTCGATTTTTTTAAAATCCACCTTTAAGGGCTAGTTTTTCATTGTCCAGTTATCTTTCCAGTTAACCTGAACTCTCACTTTAATATCCGTTTTTCATTTGCCTTTTAACTGCTGGTTACTTAACTGGTAGTTAGTGGGAGCAGTGCGACGGTTGGCAATGGATTTCTACTATTTCGCCATCTAGGGACTTGTTCAGGAATTATGAAAACAGTAGAATAGAGGATAGCACAGTAAGTTTTAAACAAAATACGCATTAAATTCACTAGTTTCTGAAGTAAGAAATATGAATGTTTGATTGCATCAAGAGATTCGTGGAATAAAGAAATAAGATAGTAAACACACATATGTAAAGAGTTGAGTTACTATCTAAAAAAATACGTATATGTGACGCCGACCTGGTAGCCGTGTGGGTTTGGGGGCTACGTAAGCGACTCGAAGGTCCCGGATTCGAACTTGAACTTTATTTTTATATGGGCCAGTTTAGTTACTTTGGACTTCGGCCCGTCACGATTTGCCTTTAGCTGTTAAGTGTTAAAATCCACACCCATGCCCCTGCCGGGACTCGAACCCGGGACCGTTGAGTGTCTCGGATTCGAATCCCGGCTGGTGCATGGATCTAAATTTTAATTAGCATCGCATTCATAATCGTGACGGACCGAATTCAGTTACTAAAAATCGCCCATACAACATTAAGTTTACAAAGTTTATTTTTTACGTAGGCGTGACGGTTTTAGATCGCTGCCCCGCATATCCTTATACACTCTGGGAAAATAGATAACGTTATGGCCGCAGCTTCCGTGCTATATGTAAGGCTCTATACTCTTTATTTCCTTGCAAACAATTACCACACATACTTCTATAAACACCTACCGGCAACCCAGCTTCCAAAAAGTGCTACGAAAAGCTACATGCCATTATCATTTCATTAATATGCAGTTCAACAACACACAATAAGCATAGCCCCGTGAGGAGTTATGGCGAATCCTCGTGTTATGAATTATACGTATTTTGCCACAAGAAACACGGACAGTATCTCGGGCCAGTCAACAGTTGAAGTCCAGTTCGATGCTTTTTATTATACACGATGTACATGGGTTTCTAAAAAATGCATGTATTAACCCCCAACGCAGAAGAAACTAAATAATCCCTAGCACCTTTCCCTATTTCTCTCTCATTTTACACCTTCATTTCAAAACTTACATTTAGGATCTGAACACTTCTAGGCACGTTAGGAATGTTACATTTCTCGTGTAAATTTTACGTTTTTTGCGGCCCATAAAGTAAAGTAAAGCGGAACTAAACAGGTAGTTCGAAGAACATGAGCGCGATTTCAAGCAATGACAAGCAAGAAATACAGTAATTGGAATTAATGATTTTTTCATGGAAGAGTTCATAGTCAGATAACAAATTTCTTCGGTTTTTGGATGCGTTTTATTTCGCTCGGTGGCAACTAACAAAGTAATTAAGATTTTCAGTTTGGGAGGGTATAGCCAAAATTAGAGCTTGTAAACAGAGTTTTGCAGTTTTGTTGCTATTTATTTTTAATTGTAAAAAAATGAGGTTGTGCTCAAGAATTTTCGAGGGTTACATATTGGGTGGTCTAACAGAATCTCTGTATTTATATACTTCACAGTAATTATAAAAAACACAACAGGTAGTCAGCGAAGTTCATGTACTTCATGAAATTGAATATGAATGTTTACACTTTTTTTGTTACCCGCAACTAGTACTCTCGCAATGGAAAAGGGATATGGTAAGGTGAAAATTGGGGGTAATGTTTAATAATTTTATTATTGTTTATCATTATCATTTAATGAGTATTATGTTTGCTTCATAATCATATGGATAAACTTCACTTCTGGAACCCCTCCGTCCGCCAGCTACTGATCAATGCGTACGTTCTACACTACTCATTCCGTTGTAAATAATTCACGAAGTGGGGTAAAGAGATATTTAATCATCTTGTTTCCATTAGCTTTATTATTTGCTGGGTAAACTTTGCTTAATGACAAACAAAAAGATGTAAAATTTGCAACACAAATGTAAGATTTCCAACGTGAGTGGAAGTGTTGAATTACAAAATTTAACGAAGTTTCGAGTCATGGAAGTATGAAATAAGAGCAAAAATTAGTTGGGACTGTTTATGTGGTTGCGTGTTGGAAATGAGCACATGGATATATGACAAACGTCATGGGCATCGCGTATAATGAACACAATTTTGTAACCTGACCTTAAATAATCGTATTTACTCACTCGACACGTACATGATTTTTCGTAGAAAAGTAGTGTCATTCATAAATCGAAGTGTCGCTATTAGTATTCACACGCTGCCATGTTTGTGTGTTGACCAACTGGATTGAGTATTTAACGAAATAATAATGACACAGCTTTTCGTGATATTTTTCGTATTCCTGGCACTAGGAGTTTATAGAAGCGTCAGTAATAATTATTTGCAAGGGAATGAGTAGTATAGTTTGTACACATGAGTCAATAACTTGAGGAAGCTGCCAGTCATCAAGATGATCGTTTTTCTATTATCATTATCGTTTGGTGAATATTATGAGCTTGTCTCACAATCATATGGATATTCTTTACTTTCGGGATCACAGCTACCGTCAACTACTGATACATGTATACATTCAGCATTACTCATTCCCTTGTAAATAATTCACACATAACATCTAGCAACAGCTAGAAATCCAAAAAGCGTTCCTAAATATCATGTGTTATTATTATTTTGTTAAATAAGCACTCGTGTTGATCAACACATACAAATATGGCGACATCCGCAAGAATACTAACGACCTACTTAATATTCATACTTCATGTTATGAATGACACGTATTCTGATAGAAAAATCACGGACACGTGTCAAGTAGCAAAGGCAGTTAAAGTTACCTTACAACATTTTTTCATTATATGCGATGCACCTGCCTTTTAACATTCACTCAATGCGCACTTTCAACTCGAAATCAACTAAACTTCCAGACACTTTTTTTTTGCTTTTTCACATTTGCATCACTACAACCTTCGTTAATATTTTCCGTTTCAATGCCTACACACAAATTGAAAATATTACATTTCTTCTGTAAATTTTACATTTTTGGAGCTCCAAAAGTAAACATCGCGTTTCAACACCACACACTTCCAACATTCTTGTAACTTTTACGTTTTGTGGGAGTGCAAACACAAACTGACTTCATGCCCAAGCCAGCACAAAACAATTTTTTTCGTACGGCACCTAACTGAATCTGAATAAAAAAAAATAAAAAAAAGATGTTAAAGAGTTGGGTAGAAGAACTGTGATGTTTTCCTTATGTGTTCTAATACAATTCTATCATCCTCTTCATCGGAAGAGGATGAATCTGAAATCATATGCAACATCTTTCACAGGTGGCATTTGCCAAACTTTATTAAAACCTCCAGTTAGCGCGTTAACTGGAGGTAGAAGTACGGGTTAATTTAACTACCAGTTTGCTCAGTTTAACTGTTGGTTATGCATTAACTAGACATTGAAAAACGGGTAAACCACCAGTTAGAGTTTAACTATTAGTTACTAGCTATCCTGTACATTAACCAGACAATGAAAAACTAGCCCTAAGTCTGTTGGGTTCTAGCCGCGATATGGTAGGGTGATATTGGGTAAAATAGTGCCTAGGACTTGGCAAGGTACAATCTCGATATTCGCATCGTGAAACATTGCAAGACCCGACTCGATTTTTTTGGATGTTGGTTGAATCACTGTTCGGAGTCCACGACGTTATTTTCTTGACGTGGAAGGTTATAGGTAAGAGCGATTAAAGATGATACATAAAAGAAAATGTATAAGCGGTAACAGCACTATCGTGGTAAAGTTTGTGTGGAGCAAAGGGTGAGTGATGCGGAGGGAAAGGAAAGGTTATGGACGGGGCCACCGGATGTCATGGTCTTAAGACGCCTAGACGCATAAATCCGGCCCTCAAAAGCGTTATTATTACTATCTCTAGTAATATTTACGGTAACTTTTTTCGATAGTCTTTCAATACATCTATAGTAGAGGAAAAGTAGTAGAGGGCGTTTCGACCCTCCTATGGGGAACAGTGAAACATGCAACATACATTATACATTAACGGGCAAACAACAAACTAAAATGTGCATTAAATGAAAGCCAATCTCTTAGTTTGTCCATACTTGTTGACTCAATTTCATTGTTATATAATCTTCATTTACAATCGATATGTCAGGAGCAGACAGAAATATATATTTTTCAACCATCTTCCACTTCAATTCACAATGAAAGCAAACACCACATATAAAATCTTTTTAATTATTCATAATAGAAAGCCTGATTAACTAAATTTTAGAGAGAACAAGTATTACTTCTAACGAGAATAGGAGAAACTATTCCTCACATATCTCACTATTCCCGGCAAGCACCTCAGAACAGTATATTTTGTTTCCTATCAACACAACTGGCAATACTACAAGAATACTCCATAAAGTAACGTTTGCTGTATCGTGACACAATGTTAAAAAAAATGATTTGTAACATACTACAAAAACTCACTTTGTCTACCTGAAAACTGCAATAATGAAACCACACTAATGCTTATTTCTTCATCTACTGCGTACCCAACAGAAAATACGATCGATTTGGACATTGTTTTCAAATCAGAATTGTACGTTACAAATTATTAGTTATCCCGAAATACCCTGAGTCTCAGTACACTGCAGTGTTTCACTCTATACTATTTTCCTCTACATATAAGTTCCTATGACAAATGTATCGTGCTTAAGTATATGAATTTAACGAACACAGTATTGCTGTGTAGAATTATTACCATTCAATAATTAACCAAAAAAATATTCTCACATATGCTTTGAAGATTTGATCAAAATCCGTACTGACAAACGTTAATATAGGCAAATAAATAACTATGCTATCCATTAATTGTTCAACTGATATACCATTGGATTTTTTTAAAAATTACTTACATTTTAGATGTCCTTATTAAACAACGCATTCTTCTAATTTCGTGTTACGCATTAAAAAGCTGATCACAAGTAAGCGTAAATGAACAGATCGTAGAAGCCACACATAATGATAAGCACTCGAAACAAACAGAAGGAGGGAAGTAAAATTGGGATTCTACTGTTTTTCTAGCCTGGATTTTATTTGTCATATTTTAATGCTTTTTTTAAATTAAATTCCTGATTGAATAATAATTTCAAATCACCATTACTACAAATTTACCCTATAAATAATGCTTAATCAATGTATTCAACTTTAAGTTTTGCTTGATGGAATGTACATTAAGCTAACCTCACAACGCAGAGGTTTTTCCAGGAATTTTCCTCCATAATACCAGCCAATGCTGGAATGATAATAAAAACATCTATTTGACAGAGCTGAATTGTTTAATAACAAAGGAACCTTCAGACATAACGGCTTCGGAAGTATAACACTTCTTTCCTCAGACTACACTCTACAAGTCTCTAGTCTGAGGATGGAAGTGGAGAGTTGTAGAGTGTAATCTGACGAAGGAACTTGTATACTTCCGAAACCGTTACATTTGAAGTTATTTGTGTTATGAAAGAGTTCATCCTAGTCACAGAGATGTGTTTTTCTTTAACCAAGATCGATACAAGGCCATATTCTTATAAAATCCATGGAATGGTAAGTACAAAAATAAGGTCAGACAACATCCTGTTCCCCTCCCTATCCTGGCCTGAATCTAAGATGCCTAAAGTCTTAGAAAATGTATTTCTATTTGAAAAATGATTTTCAAATTGTCATAAATACTACTACTCGCTGATTTCTCTCCGAAGGACTGCCACCGCTTTCGAGATATCGATCACTTCTTGGCAGTGAAGATCTCCCTGATGTTCGGGCAGTGCAACATGCAGTTGAGGAGTTTTGCCTCTCGCAGACTTATTTCGCTACTGAATATAATCGTTGCCTGAACGATGGCAACAGCGTGTGTCTGTTGACAGCGAGTACATTGATTAAACATATGATGTTGTTTATTTTTTGGTCTTTGGGTATGGCGTACTCACCTAAGGTGAACATTTCATTCTTAACAATCGAAATAATCTGATTGTTGCTTAATTACCCACATACCAAAATGTCATCCCAGGAATATCTGACGGATCTCCTGGCAGGATATTGGGACGTCCGTAGGACGTCCTGTTTAAGTCCCGTTTGCATCCATGGAACGTATAGTTATAATTAATCCTTCGTATAACTATACGAAGGCATATCCTTCGTATAGTTATAATTAATTAAATAATAATAATAGTAAGGTCGATTTAATTTATAGAAATTCCAGGTAGGTAATCCCGCACGGCTTTCCGGGGGACCTCCATACGGGATGAACTGTTTGTATTGCCCAGTTATCCCACGGACGTCCTTAGGACATCGCTATGGGAGCTTGAGCAATCTGACGTTAATGGGATCTAAATGGGACGTCCCAGGAATGTATTCTGCTATGTGGATAAGTATTGCTGCCAACTACGTACATCAATTTAATCAAAATGAAACAAATGCGAAGGTTTCGTGGTTCTATTCTATTCCACACTCGGATTTTTTCGTAACTTTTGCAACAAACGATTTTAAGTTCAGGTGGAAATCACTGCTAAACTTTCGAACAAGACAATCGCTAAAATTTTAACCAGCAACATAATTGAACGGATACTCCTTGATTTATCCAAACACGCATTGCATTTAAGAAAACCCTAACTATTTGGAACGTATGCTTTTGGAATCAGACAGATATTCACTTTAAATTGACAGATCAAATCCAACGTTACAACGCTTGACAATTCTATTTTTTCTATGTCAAGAAAACGCATATTATAGCATTTTGAGATAGGACACATTATGCCAATATATTTACGAATAGTACACAAGCATCTCTTACTTTTTTCCCAATTCATATTGCCATTCTCTCTCACATTAACTTGTCAAGATTTTTACCTTACACAACAAGGTACACAGTTCGTACTAACGGGTAATATTAGTAATTATGAAAATTTTCCTCTTTCGCTTTTGATAAGTTATTCAATTTACACATTTCAGAGCTAAATTTTACAAAGGAGATACAAAAACGGAACTTCCTGACTCTTGTTCTGACCAATCGCTCCCTCTGTGACAATATACTGCACTATGTACATAATCATCGCAATCGCCAATGACATCAATCTCCTTGATAACAAATAAACTAATCGGGCGTTAAATGCATGTAAATTTTACTCCTTAAGGTAACGCAATCAAGCATTTCAAAAAATACATGATCTTTAGAATCTGCTTAGGATATCAACTTGCCGCAAACAAACTACTATTATATTATGGAATTTATGGATTTTATGCATACTTCGTGATACCATCATTGTAATAAATGATACCTTCATTTTTATTTACAAATCCATCAGTTCCTTTGATAATCTCTTGAGAAGCTATTGCATAAAGACTAAGTTATCGACGCTAAGAATCCGCGTAAGTTCTATTATGAAACTCTATATGTGTTTCACTTTTCTACGCTTTCGGAAGCCTGTACATTTCGTACGCTTTCAATCATATATATACCACATTTGAACCATATAGTATATATTCCTGACCTCAAAAACAGAACAGTACATCTAAAGATTAAACTATTTCCCTTCGCTTTGCAGATAAAAGAAATCAATATGAAACTTACAATCGACCCACTACGGGTGAAAATAAATAGTTTGGAATAAATCACAGGCAAGTGCTTAAAGTAAGTTTCAGGGTTCCCGGGTTCGATTCCGGCGCTGCCAAGGTCTTTTTACAAGGCGTGCAGGTCTGGAACGGTGCCCACCCAGCATCATGACTCAATTGGGGAATTGCTATGGATAAAATATAGTGTCGATCACAGTTAGAGCTTAGGTTCTCCTCTTACAAGCAGTTTGGTCAGTGTGGGAGCAGTAGAAGATCTATTCCCTCCGGGGAGCCAGAGAGGTCTCATCCAGTAGTGGAGTGAATATGGCTGTGATTTATCATTATTACTGTAATAGAATATAAAGATTAAAATAATTATATTGGTCGAAACAGCACTATGTATTACGCCCTCCCTAAATATAAATGTTATAAAATATACATACGTAACTTAGGAAAAAATGATCGTACGGTATTCATAATAGTAGTGCTTCGTCGTCCTGAAATAATAATTTTAGTATATATTCTATACTGGCTGTAATTTATCTAAATCAGTTGCACGGTATTGATTTCAAAATACAAGAAAATGGATAAGGATGTTACATTTCAAAATAAATCATTATACATATATAATACGATAGAACGCTTGTACTAGTATTTAAAAAAAACGGAAAAATTGAACGCCGAAAAAACAGGGAAAACCCGTTTTTTATTTTTTATTGCTTTGGAAAAGAACGTTTTTTTTTTTTACTATTCGGGGTACCAGACATTTTATGATCAATGACTTACTTAAAATGTTAGTACATGTACTAAATATATATTTTAAAAAAAACGGAATGGAGCTGCTTCTTACAAAGTTTTGAAGCATTATGTAAGTTTTCTCGGTCTGAGCCAAAGATGCCTAAGAGACAAAGTTAACAGAACTTTTCTCTCTTGTACAAGAGTCATGATGAGATATATTGCATTCGTAATGTTAATTGAAAGTTTTTAAAGAACGTAAGGACATTTAATTGTACTAAACCTAAACAACAACAAATGCATCAGTTGTGAGAAGTAGTTAATATTTGTAATGAAAAGGAAAAAAAATCAATATAACCAGTTTTTAGACTCTTGGAAAAATTCTTTTTTTGTGTGTGTAGATTTCCGGTTTTTTCATGGCCTTTAAAACTCTACTTGTAGCTTATGTACAACGCTTACCTTCACTCTTGTAAATTCAAACCATTTTCATGTAGAAAGTCTCCAAATTCATTATGCCCTACATACATGGAATACGCTTTTCGACCCTTAAAAAAGTATATTTAAACTTTAATTATTGTCATTTGTTTGGTGCGCTGATACTTAATAATATCCACGACAACTGATTAACAGTTGTAGCAAGATAAAATAATAAGAACTTTTGTTTTTATATTTCCAGTCTTTAGTTTAAATTCACAAAGTGTACACTTGAACTCTACGGTGTATACTGCATTTGCCCTTGTACACTAATCTCAATAGCTACTGTCTGGTGCTTAATACTTACCAGTACCTTCTTTTTCATAAAACACTGTGGAAACATCAAATGGGTTCGAATATTATATGTTTACAACGTCCCCAGTTCATTCATACAAATAACTACATAAATGGATGATTTCCTAAATAATACATTAATATATGAGGGTATAGATCGAAGAATGCTAGTTACGTATACAATACCATAACGTTATTAAGAAAACATTTTCGTGAAAACTAATGAACATTTAGAGAGGCTTACTGTAATTAATCATGTCATTCATAATTACTGAGATGTTTTTCTTTATTTACCTTCCAGTGTTCGAAGATTGTTGTTGGCATACAGCCGATTACAACTTCGCCTAAATAATAATTATCTACCATGCAGATGCGTGGTTAAACATAAAAGCGATGCTCACGAACTACAACTCAACTGACCTACTACAGACCACGCCACACAAGTACTAAAGTCTAAACCCCGCCCGGCTTGTAAATAGAGGTGTGTGGGGATACTTGACGTTAACCAACGACGTGAACTAGGACACCGGTCCCGCCCACTTCGCGAAAATTACCGAAGCTTGCCGAGTGAGTAGTCGTCGAAGCTAAGGAGATGGAGTAGAGCACACACTCTCCTTGCGTCGGAGCGGCATTTTCTTTAAAATGTTATTTAAATGAAACAGAATCCTATACCCTATGATATTTAATTATACAGTATTTTGATAATACATTTGAAATGAACCAAGACTGAATACCACCAGCATCTTTTTAACCTCTTAGGTATGAAGAAACTGCTGTCTGGGTTTATTTTTCTGTGTGAACTGCTTGGCGGGCTCAGGGCTCCTTTCCTGAGGATTCAAGCATTAAATGGAATATGTGCAAACATATTCATTGCATCTGCCTACCCACACAGCACAATCACATTAAATAAACGTTTATTCAACTTTTTCTTACATGTTTAACAAACGTTGAATTTTGGTTGAATTTACGTCTACGTTTATACAACTTTCGGATTAGTATTCTAAGAAATGTTGATTCAACGTAGAATCTGACTTTTAATAAACGTTCTAAAGACGGCGAATTTAACCTTTCCCGCAACTTTATTTTCGCATTGACGTTGATTCAACGTTACAAAACGTTGAATGAACGTCTATTCAAGGCTTAATCAACGTTACGCAACGTTTATAGAGAAGCAAAATTCAACTTTCAGGACAAATTTCATACCTTTCCCAAAAGTCCCTACTTATAACGAATATTTGAATCTGTGAAGATGAACAGAATAATATGTTTCCCAGACCGAAGCGTAGTGCTTCAATATTCAGTACGATATAATTTTAGGGTTGATTCCAGGAAAAATCCTTTGATTATAGGATTTTAACCTGGAATCAACCCTAAAATTGTAGTTTCAATGAAAGGATATCGTAATGAACACTGAAGTATTAGTCTTCGGTCTGGGAAACTTATATTATTCTGCTCATCTGCACAGATTTAAATATTCTTTATAAGTCGGGATTTTGGGGAAAGGTACGAAATTTGTCCTGAAAGTTAAATTTTACTTCTCCAAACGTGACCCATGACGTGACAATCCAACAATCCGTGTTTGATTCCCGGTGGGAGAAGTTGAAAGAATTTTACCTAGGGGTTTCAAGGGTTTTTCGTCAGTTACGCCAGACAAATGCCGGGATTGTACCTACAAAATAGGGCCTGGCCGAGTAGTTTCCAACATTCTCTCCCCCACCCTATCTATGTCTGAGCCCAAGATGCCAGAAAGCCATACAAACTTCAACTTCAACTCCGCACAAGATTCACACACAAAACTGTTTCCTTCATCCGAACTAAAAGATAGAAAATCCTAGACGGTCGCGAACACTAATTTCTTTAAATGGGAACCCATTCTCTAATCCAGACCCTTTTGGGAGGATGACTGGTTAGACTCTCTGCTTTGTAATCAATGGGTCCCGGGTTCGATTTCCGGTCGAGACAGAAATTTCAGAGCCCACGGTAAACTGTTGGTCCTGTCCTTATTACATATTCATCCGATGGAAAGCAATGGCAAACCACCATCTGTTCATGTGCCCAGGAACCTTCCTTAGGGAACAACACCCATCACAATCATCACATAAATAAATAATTATAGTTGGGATTATGATTAAAAACTGAATATTGGTCATTTTCACCCCATTCTGCAATAGTTTTTGCGGTGTCCGGAAACCGGAGCGATACATTATTAACATTAATTCCAGTTAATAGCCATACTGGCTCCACGCCAAACATTTGCACCAGAAATCCAGCCACGCAATAATCCTGCCACTGCCATAATACACCATAAACATTTTTTTCTACTGTGATTATCAATGTTTCCTCTTTCAACGTGTGTGCATCTATCTATGGCTAACACCTGTATGTTAATTTAGAAAACTTCATCGATACATAACTGCGCTTCCTCTACCTACTAACGATGTAGACAATGGATATTGAATGTATGTGTTCAACACTGAATAACTGAGTCTCACACAATTTGAAACAGTCAATGGAAAGTAAGCCTTCTTCTGAACATCGAAACGATTTAGTAGAAACATGAGTTGCGCGATCCACTCATCAGAAGCCCTATTTATTTACTTTCAAAACTCTAGTGGACAGAAAGTGGTACCACTACCTAATATGAAGTTATACATAACCACACTGGATAACAATAATACCCGGCAACGTAAATAAGTTGCTATTTGACTTTTTTCTGTCCCTCTTCCTTTCAAAATTTAAATTTTATTTATGGCTTTTAGGCATATTTGTCACAGACAGTCTAGCATAGGTAAAAGGACGTGGGATCGAAGCCGGCTAGGACCTACTTTGAAGAAACCGTCCCGGTAATAGGAGGGCAGGCTGCTCGGAGTGAACCCAGGAGAACCTGCCAAATGTGAAGTAGTACTTTTACCAACAGGGCTATGGTTGCTTAGTTGATCTCGCTACAACTCTTCGATTATACTTTTCACACTTTCACCAACGTGTACAAAAGCAAGTTTTTTCTCGTGTACAAGAGCAATTTAATATCATTATTTACATAACCAATAAGCTGCTTCTGTACTATCTGTAACCTAACACCATAGAATGGACCAGTTCTCTACACTCTTCGCGACTGATTTCCATTTATCTTCTTCATGCGACATATACTGTAATGCATGCAATATCTTGCACGTTAAACATCATTAATAAGTGCGTTTTGCTACTGAAATATAGCGTATTGCAAGTACATCTCCTTATTCACTTGATCCTGTTTACTACTGATTTTCTCGGATTGGCGAAAACTGGAACACGTATAACTGATAAAACATAGGAAAATAAGATTATAATCACATGATGTAATTTCCCTTTTCTAGTATATTTTCTATTTTTTATATTAAAAAAAACTCTTCTTTTATTTTCTGACGAGCCTGTTCAGGTGTATATGTCCCTCTGAGCTCCATTTTAGATGTCCCTATCCTAAACTTTTCCCTTTTAACCTTGGGACGATAGAAGGCAGTATTGTACTGCCGAAGGCCCGTTCAATTTTTAGTTCATTTTTATAGTGAGGATTCCTGGTCCACACGGTAGGTGTGATTTTTATTTTATTATGTTTTCCTCGCTGCGTCATCGGTACGAAGATACAAAAACAGTTGAAGAAACTATCAAGTGACTACTTTCGCAAGATGTGAATGAAAACATTATGAAAAGAATAGGGGAATACAGAAAAATCCTCCCAGTAGTTTCATCCAAACTTTGTGAGAAATCTAAACAAATTAATATATAGAAGCTCTGGAAAAACATGGAAAGAGAATATGGGTTAGATGATTCGCTGTGAGATATGCCACAGAAAGGCCTGATAATAGCGTGTAAGAGACCGAGAAACCCAAGACAATTGTTAGCAAAGTTATCCTTTACAAGGGCAAGTCATGTCACTAAAAGAAAAACCTAACTTAAAACTACCACCAATCGAAACCTAATTACACTAAAAACAATAATAGAACGGTAAAAACAGTTTAGGCTACCCTACTAGGACTAAAATCACCACACGAACTTCAGAAGACAGAAAAAACATTTACTATGAGACAAACACACATGTCGCTTTCCACCTGAGACAAAATCTTAAAAACGGCCCAACCGAAACCTATGTGGTGAAGACACTGAAAAACAAATGTTAGTCTTAGTAAATAAATGAACAATAATTATTTTATTAATATATATATTATATGCATTACTTCACTACTTTGGATCCATTATTTGGATTATATTTTTACTCTCTGGCCGCAAGTGAATCCAGCCTAAATACCTCCCTGAACAGCTGAACCAACTCCATGTTGTCCAGTTCACTTGGTCCATTTCAAACAAAAATGCTACCTTCCTTGACGTGGGCATCACTCGGGAAATAACACCGTTACCACTTCCGTGCACATAAAACCTAACAATCATATGCAAGTTCCATCCTTACCGCACCAAGAAAGAGATTTTCCCTTGCCCTTAGGGACCAACGCCTGAATTCCATTACTTCCGCAACCGAAACCTATAACCAAAGCTATATAGTAAACTGAAGCTACCCACAACTTCGTAACCAAAAATTCCGAGGTGTAGCCTTGAACACACAACCTATTCACACTTTCAACACCAATCCGAATTCACCGGCGTTAATCACCCAATTTCATCCCTAACTAGCCAAGATCAAACAAATTCCACATTCCCACTCTCATATACCCCAATCTAATACGGATACCACATCAGTGTTCTCCACCAAGCCAAGGTTAGTTTTCCAGTACAACCCCAATCATCCCGGACAGAAACATCTTAGTCCTCACTAACCCTTCTTCCCAACTGAATTTCCGTGTCAATAATCACTGTCACCTTTCCGTCAGCAATAGACCCGATTCCCCAGTTTCTACACACACGTAATTGCACAACACTGACTTCAATGAGAACTTCCGTGTAGCTGTAATCCATACCCTATCCCCCTCCACAAACACATCCAAACGTCGTCTCTGGGAAGGAGCCTTCATTCGCCACTTGAGAGCAAAACTGAAACTTGGTCTAAACTTCCAGTAATCTTTTTCTCCCTCCCTATGTCAACAGTTGTATTTTCCCGCCGCCCCTGACCATTCTCTTCCAGCATATTCGGTCTCTTTCCTTTTTTGGTTTTGATTTCATTTTCTTTTCTATGTCAGCTTTCTAAATATCCTGAACTGACTCCCGCTTTTTTTATTGACTCGGCAACACTCACTTTTCATTTCGTTTCCTATGCTGTATCCCACTTTCTCTGACCGCGTTTCCCACTTATTCTGACTGCTATTCCTATTGAATCTCAGTTGCTCTGACTGCGTTTCCTATAATCAATCCTACGTTCATGACTGTGTTTCCTTTACTGAGTCGCAGCTATTATTATCATTTCTTTTCAGCTTAATTTTCAACACAAAATATCTTTGCGAAGACCCATCTTCCATCAGTACTTGCTCACGCGCAGAATGTTGTTTATTGTTTTTATGTGGACGTCTGCTTTTTTTTCTGGCTCTTCCATATCATTCATGTGTTCAGCGAATTTTATTCTATCGTCTAGTAAACATGGTAGATTTAAGTCGAAATATATAGTGACTTAAAAGAGTTAATTGTAAAATTGTGCATGTAATTTTCTTCAAGAAATTACTAAGTACAATTCCTTTCCCCTCTATTCAAATTTCAACTATTATATTGCCTCTCTAGTCTTTTCCTATATGTTCTTTATATATACAGTGAAACGTAAGGCCCGGAGAAAGTGAACTTCATTGAGGTCCGTTCGCAAACACAATCGTGAGCTCACACTGTTACTTTTGGCCACCTTTTTTCGTTATTACGATCCCCACCGAAAAACAGGTGCCGCACGGAGGTTACTTGCCAAAACTTCTCCCTCACTCCCCGTAACCTATACATGAGAATAGTTATTCAGATTGTGGAGGGTCATGTTTATCACCCATTACAGTCATGTGTACAAGTAAGAGCCCTGAGACGGCATTGCTATTACGCCGCCGACCACTATTGATGTGCTAAACTGATTAATCTTAACAAGCGATTATTCACTTGTGTCGGCGAACTGCATGGATCCACCGGCAGGTGGGGCCCGGTGCGGGGAGACCGCTAGTCCTCTTACACCGCCACTGTAAGCATATAGACGTATATATACATATAATTGTGCATACATGTATACGTTTCACAGAAACGTGCTCACATGATATGAGAGAAAATGGACAGAAAGGACTGGTGCGGGACTTGTGCTAAGGAGTCACCATGTTGCATATTAATGCTGGGTAAGAGAGTGGCCAGGTTATGGAGGCGTAAAAATTACTAAATGTTTCGGAGAAAACACCAGATTGAGAACGAATTACGGAGGTTACTAGGCGTCCGCGTAGGTGAATACTTCCTAAAGGAACAGCAGGGTAAAGAATTACAGGGGAGGGAATAATAATAATAATAATGAAGATGAATGGGGAAAGGAGATAAGAATAAAAGTAGAATAAAAGTGAAAATAAAGAAGGAAGGAGTGAATGGAACAAGTTAGCACCGATGAAGAGGAGGAGGGGCAAAAAGAAACTGTGTAGCAGGGAGTTACGTGCCGTTAAGGACGAATTCATGGTTGGAGGAGAGGATATAGATGCACGTCTGCTCCCTTCTCTTTCTAACTGTGGCGCTTGAGTCAGGGTTCTGAATTTTCACAATGCTGACTCGGAACGCTTCGCCAAAGGTGCTGCCGCGATATGAAGTATTCAGGTATGGAAAGATGCGGAAGTTGTGTTTTGGATGAGTAGTAATGGTTGTTGATGCGGATTGTTAAAGGTGTTTAGGTTTCTCCAATGTAGAAGCTGGAACTTGTTACAGAGTAGGAGACAAATGAGCTTGGAAGATATACAACTGCCGGAGTGTCGGAAAGAGTACGCCTTGTGAGTGACGAGATGTTCGAAGGTCAGACTGAGATCAAAGGTGGGTTAAGTTCTGCAGCGGGATAGACTGCACTTGCCAGGTTTTGGGGAAGGGAGCGGAATAGATGGAG
>JAGDQP010027870.1:0-24602 GCA_022664845.1 Lepisma saccharinum
TCGGCTGCATGCACTGCCGTACGTGTTGATACTCCCCTCGATTCACTTGCGTCGCTGCACCAAGAATCCCACGGCAGACCGCGCATCGAACTTGAGGAGTTTGGAGGAACTGCGTCTTTTTATCACAACCAGAATCTGCAGTGCACTGCGCCCCATGATGGAGATATTCCCTCATACTCCAGAGCGCTGCGTCCGAATGGGGAAACTTCCACATTCTGCCTGTATAACATGCTCCTGGCAGTGCTAACGTTAGTGACGAGTAAAACTTGGTGGGACACGCAGGAGTATTGGAAGTTGGCGCGAGGAACTAGGCTCATCCATATTCCATTTCACCACTTTTTAAGGTTGAAGGAGTTGACTGGACAGTTTGCACCCCTGGTGCTTTTGCTCGTATTTCGCAGCTTTTTACACTTGTGTAATGTATATACACGCTTCGCCTCATTGGGGCGCTGCCCCCAGAATTCCAAGATGGCCTCGCTGGGGCGCATCCCTTTATCGCAATCAGGATCCAGCTGTACAGGCTCAGGAACTGTACCCTAGTAGAGGAGACGAGCCGAATTTATTCTAACATACTCGTAATGGTACACCTTCATACCAAATTTCGTTTCTCTAGCTTCAGTCGTTATAAAGTGGGGCTTAGTCGGGCATTTTGGATAAAAGATGGACACATTTTTAACGTTTTCTTATATTTTCGTGACATACTCGTGATGATACACTGTCATACCAAATTTCATTTCTCTATCTCGAACGATGTGAAAAAATGGTATTTCAGCTGCCATTTTGAATCAAAGATGGTGAATTTTTTAAAACGTTGTTATGTTTTCGTAAACTACTCTTGATAATACATCATTATGCCAAATTTCGTATCTCTGGCTCAAGCAGTTGGAAAATGTATTTATGACGCCCGCCATTTTGGATCCAAGATGGCGTCTTTAGAGATATTTTGTAATATTTTCATAATCTACTAATAATGTTGTACTGTCAAACTAAATTTCATTATTCTAGCAGCAGCCGTTTAGGCTGTGTATTCTTTAAAATTTTAGGGTTGGCGGCCATTTTGAATCCAAAATGGCGACTTGTTCAAATTTTTAAAAACTTTTCTTAATTTGCTATCAATGATGTAGTTTCATACCAAATTTCACTGTTCTATCTTTAGTCGTTTAGGCTGTGTATTCTTTGAAATTTTAGGTTTGGCGGCCATTTTGAATCCAAGATGGCGACCTTTTCAAAATGTCGGAATTTTTCCTTTATCTACTTATCATCCTCTACCTTCATACCAAATTTCATGTTTCTAGCTTACTCCAAACACCCTAAACAATATGATGAGTGAGTCAGTCAGTCAGTCAGTGAGTGAGTGAGTGAGTGAGTCAGTTAGCCTAAAATGTGCAATTTCAGGGGTCCACAACTAGAACATAGTTTGAGATACGAATATGAAATTTTGTACATCTGCACATATTTACCATATCTCCTTAACGTCGAAAGCTCATATTCCTATCTTTAACATCTTTTTTCTTACAGGGCCCCCAAATCGTCGATTTTGCCATAAACTCTTGTTCCTGTATAACATGCTTCTGGCAGTGCTGACGTTTTCTGACGTGAAGAACTTGGCTCATGCACTGCCGTGCATGTTGATTTACTTTTTCTTTCGTAAACACAGGCACAAAATATTATTATATGGTATAATGACACGAAACATTAGGGAAGTACTACTATCCTGTTTGTTTCTGCTGATAATGGACAGACAAAGAAAATGACGACTCGTTCGGGATAGAAAGTATCGCCTAAGAATTCGACGCCAGAACCAACAGTTACTTTTGCCGTGAATTAGAGTGCATCGCGTGGCCAATAAAAAAACACAGAACCTGAATTAACCTAGCCTAGCCTAATCTAACTCATAATTAGTGAACTTTATATAATTTCAAAATGCGTATATGTATAAAAAAAATACTTTTCTGAAAAAAAAAAAAAAAACATCAGCCTGCCGAGAACCGAGCCCGGATCACTTGATTAGCTTTCCGATGCGGTATCTACAGGACTAAACAGACACTTGCTAGTAGGGACTTCTTCATCAAGTATTGCTTCATGACTCGGCCATGAGTGACATGTGGCGTCACGTGGCCTATATTTCCTTCCAGAATGACTTCTAGAAATAGAAAATTAAATAACAGCTTGCACATGTTTTTTTTTCCTCATCAGTGTGCTGTTGTTTATACCGTTCGCGAAGTTTGGAGAAAAATAGGAGCACGAATAGGGGTTACTTTTCATCACTCGTAGCAGTGATAGCAATTTAGCTAAAGTAGCAGTGATAAGATAGCTGCTACGCTAGTATTTGCCCATACCGATCGTGCGCTCACTCACGGGAAGACCATGTAACATACTTTTGTTCCACGGTGTAAGTAGCACATTTCCCTCCATGTTTTTTTTAAATACTGAGGCTATTTGTTGCAATATGCTCAACTCAAGTGCAAATACGTACCAAGAACGCATCAGATGCCTGTGTATCGTAAACAACTTAATTTACACCAAAATGTCACATAGACGTTTGTTCGCGCAGACGCCTCAGTTCCATCACAGTGTTATCTACAGGATAATCAAGATCTAATTGTATGGGGTCTAGGTGTATTAAACCATGTATTAGAATTGCATGAAACGTTTCTTACTAAAATTCATGCATATAATGAAAATTTCGTTGAATTCCCAGATCACATTTTTCAAGCTTAAAGCTGTTACGACGTCGTCAAATTAAAAAAAGCCAGTTCCATTTGGGGGTCTTAGTATTGGATAGAAGGAGGCAAAAACTTATAAAGGAAATGACGGAAATCAATTAGGTGTCTTAAAGGGATATTTAGGTGAAAATCAAGGGTGGTGAGTGTGGTGTGCTGTGCTATAGAGGGATCATTTTTTTAAAATCTGATTTACAGTGGGAAAGGAATCTCTTATGAGCATTTTAAAAGTATTTTCAAGTTGGGCACATCCATATGGAGTTTTCAATAAACGTCTTCGGGAAGTGACTTACGCTTAGAATTACATCATGACATCTTGGGAACCGATCGAATATTTAATTAAAAATTTTCATCTAATGGGTTTGTATGGTGCGTACTTTCATCAAGAGATGTTTGATGTATCTCTAATACATGGTTCTAGTTCCTTCTTGGTATTCTGGGGCACCACACAGGTACCTCTTGATTTTTCTATATATTGAACTGTGATGCGACTACACTGTGATAGAACATATGGCTAGTTTTGGAGTGGCTCATTGCCTTATTACCGTACCCCATTCATTGTTACTGTGGGATACTAATATTTGCTAAATCTGTAACTATTTAATTTAAGTGCTTTTAATTTTCACTTTCTGTGACCTTATATGGTAGAGTACATTCTCTTTATAGATCCATATAACGAAATTCAATAGCTGATATAAGGGGAACCCTGCAGTACTACATAAACCCACACGTCTACTCAATGGAATCGCCGTGAGTAACGGTTTAATGTATTGTGCTAGGATCTGTAAGTGGTTCCTGGATTTCTTACCGAAATCCTATTGCTGGGGCTTTAATAGTTTTTTAAGCATTTCTTGATAGACATTTGACGTATCGAGTTCGTATTTTCATTTAACGTCTCACAAGAAACACTCGCCAGGTGACAGCCTGATTTTGATGAAAATTCGTGTGTAGATACAGTCCCTAGGTAAACCTACGCAGCCAAAATTATAGGTGATGTCGTCAACAAATAACGACAAGTGACCCGAGAAAGATGGAATATAGTGAGTAAGTATATCGAATATAGAGTACCGAAAATGTCTTATCTTTTCAAAACTGTTACATACGAGGGTTAAGTCATAAGTCATGGCAACTATTTTTTTTCTGTCGAATGGGGGATAACAGGACAGATCGAAGATACACGTTGGAAACCTTATGGCATGTACTGTCGAGTGGTCCCACCAGATGGTGTATGTGAGTAGAGCTGCATGTCTGAGCACGCCCCGAAGTTCAGTAGGTGAGCGACAGTTGTCCGGAATGGATGTCACGAAGAGTGAACAACGTGCGTATGTGCAAGTAGCATTTCTCCGCGGCAGGAATGCACGGAAATGCCACACAGAGTTACGGGAAGTACTAGATTGCGCGTGTCCTTCCCTGTCGAACAGTGACGAGGTCGATAGCGGATTTGCGGTGAACAGGACGCCCACTGCGCGGCAGAGGACACTCTCAACAGTTTGAGAGCCGTCAAGATGGCCGCTTTCAAGATTGTGGTTATACCCTCCATGATGTATCACCTCCTGTCCAGTATCCATTAATGTTCATTTACTGTCAATATATGTAACAGTTTAGAAAAGAAAAGGAAATGTATGTACTCTGTATTCGATTCCTACATTCCATCTTTCTCGGGTCTCCTTGCTATGTTTTGACGACAGCACCTATAATTTCGGCTGTGAATGTTTACCTAGACACTGTATCTACGTACGAATTTTCAACAAAATCGGGCTCTGTCCCTTGGTGAGTGTCCCTTATCAGTGAAATGGTTTCTTTGTTTTCTGTTTAACAAAGTGTGACGTAGAGGAATAGCAAACACCATTTGTATTTCAAACATCTAGAGGAAATCTGTATTTTTGCTTAAGTTTTGGACGAATTCTAATTACACCCAGTTATTACTCTTGCAATTTTTCACCTCCTTATACAAAAAAATTAAAAGCCCAAACCCGACTTTTTTGTTTGAATTTATTTATGAGCTTTACACATCTATACTAGGTATTTGAGGCCGGGACAGGGTGGGGGAGAGAATGTTGGAAGAAGATCAGCCAGGGCCTAGTTTTTCGGCATTTGCCCGCTGTAGCTGAGATGAAATCCTGAAAAATGTAAGTTAGGATGGGCGGCTGCTAGGATCGTTCCCAAGACCTTGCGATTGCTAATCCAACGTTCAACCAATTAAGCAGCGTTTGATCGGTACCGAACTTTCCGTGTTTAGAAGATTAGATCAGCAAGCCTAGTGTATGTTGTTTTAGTAGGCTTTTGTTTCATTTTACAGCAGTAATTTCTAACGGTAGGTGCTCACACGCTATTTGTTTACTGTCACCAACATTGACCCCCCACCCCCACCCATTCTGTTTTCCATCTGTTTATTTCTCACGTGCTATTTGCCACATTTTTATCCCTTTTTCTTTCCTTTTAATCCTGATTTTGTGTTTCGTTTTGGCAGTGTTTTGTTATTGTGATGAGTTTAACACAAAAGGTGTTTTGACATGAATTTGTTCTCTTTCAGTGAACTGTATGTGTTTTTTCTTTCTTTCTAGAAGTATGTGTGAAATGGGAATGAAACCATTTTATAACAGTGCACATTTAATGGTGTCATAATTTTGGTCAAAGGGATAATATCGTCTTTGTGTGATCAGTGTTTATTTTAAAACCCCGGATGGGGAGTTTAATTGTAAAACAAAACAGTTTTCATCAGAATGAAGAAATATTAAAAATATGCACATGTAGGGTTTTGTCTTTCATTAACCGGCTACGAAGAAAAGAATACTCAATTCGAAGCATATGCATTAATTAAAAATATATTTGTTCGAGCAGAACTCTTGAATTTAAGTCTTTGTGTTTCATGGAGGAGTGGTTTTCAACTGCTGGTTCGCGGACCGGTAACGGTACTCTGCAAAATAATACATTTAATTGAATACCTCAGGAGTAGAAGGTGATAACCCACATATCAGAAAAATCACTTTCTTGTGAATAAAGAAGGTGACAAGTCTCTTTCTTTCTCGTCTACTCAAAGCGAAAAAAAAATGATTTTCGTTCCTAAATGGCATGGAGGCGCACGGTGACGTAGAACCCTGTCGAATTTAATGCATGTAGAAGACATTAAACTTCACTTTTCTCCAAATAAGAAGAATGTGGTCTGGCCTGAGCCAAAGTTGCCTAAAGGCCTTAAAATTAAATTCAAAATTCAAAGAAGAATGTGGGTCAACACTTTCTACACCCTAGATAATTATGAAATTATTTGACACCAATTTTGTAGATTTCGATAATTAAAACTTCATATTAAAGTTTGCATTTCCTTTCCAAAATAACTCGAATCTGAAGAAGTGATACCATATTCTGAACCTTAAGTAAACCTCTTAACTTTTCGGTTTTTCAAAGCTTTTCCCTATGTTTTGCCGGACCGTGAGTATCAAGGATTGAAAAACATTTTGAGTTTGTTACAGTATCCTTAGGATAGGTCTAGAATAACAGAAAAAAAACGGGAAAACATCTTTTTAAATAACTGATCTATCGATTCAGCGATTGCAGCAGGGTTGCCACTCTTCGGATTTTCGGCCCGTTGTCCTGGATTCCGATTCAATGTGCTTCCCGCTCCCAGACTGTCCCGATTTTTACTATTAATAATAGTTGAAGCATAAAGAATATTCTATTATTTGATATTGTTAATGGTACGGGCATCAAACTACACTTCTATTGTTTTTATGGGACATACAAATACAATTTTGCTTTTTTTATTTCTTTACTTCTTAAGTCTTACCGGATGATGGAAAAGCAATTATTTACAAACCACTTCCTCCTCAGACAAATGCACTTCAGTTTCTACGCACAGAATTTTCAGTAAGATATGAATTTTTTTGAAAACAATGTTTTTTTAATATTACTTACAGATGCTTATCAGAATAATGGAAACACCTGAACGAAAGTGCAACTTACCAGATTAATATGGTGTCGGGCCACCTTTCGCCTTCAGAACAGCCTTGATGCGACGTGGGATGGAGGCATAGAGGTCGTGAATGGTAGCAAGTGGAATATTACACCATTCCTCGTGCAGGGCATCGGCCAGTTCTGTGAGAGAGGATGGAGGTGGAAATCGTCGCCGGAGTCGTGTTTCCAAGATGGACCACAGATGTTCAATTATGTTGAGATCTGGGGATTGGGCGGGCCAGGGGAGGTGTTGAACTTCATCCCGATGTTCCTCAAACCACGCTGCAACAACTCCAGCTGTGTGAATGGGTGCATTATCATCCTGGAATATGGCGTCATTGTCCGGGAACAACATCCGGACCATAGGATGCAAGTGGTCTCCTAAAATTGCAACATAATCGTTGGCAGTGATGCGTCCGCGAAGTGTGACCACAGGACCCAATGAAAACCATGATATTGCGGCCCACAGCATCACCGTGCCGCCGCCATGTTTCACAGTTGGGCGGAGACACTGCAGATCATACGCTTCTTTGGGCGTTCTCCACACATAAACACGGCCCGTGGTTTGGAATAAGGTGAATGGTGACTCATCCGACCATACCACACGTTTCCAGTCGTCAACGGTCCAAGTTGCATGGTCGCGGCACCATTTGCGGCGTGCTAAAGCGTTCTGGTCCCTGATGAGAGGTTTGGCCCGTGCAACACGACCCTTTAAGTTCATGTCATGTAATTCGCGGCGGACTGTGATTGTCGAAACAGGTTGGGGGAGGTGCTGATTGAGTTCCTCCGTCACTTGCGCCGCAGTGGCACGACGGTTCCGCGTGACAATGCGCTTTAATACCCGGCGTGCCCTGTCACTGATGCTTTTCTTCCGCCCACTGTTCCGCTTCCCCGATGTGGTTTTCCCGTGTGTTGTGTAGGTCGTTATCACCTTCGACACTGTCCCTGGCGACACACCTAACACACTAGCCACTGCCGTCACACTCACTCCACATAACCGCGCACCAACAATTTGCCCTCTTTGAAACTCTGAGAGGTCTCCCATTTTACACTACCTCCGTCTGCTGCAGCCACTGCACACTCCTGTTCCACGACGCCTGACGTAGTATGGAGACCGACCTAACACACCACCACCAGCAGTCCGGCGCTGCGGTCGCCACGACACCACTGCCAACCCATAATCTGACGTGTTGCCAACTACAGGTGTTTCCGTTATTCTGATAAGCATCTGTACCTATGCATGTTTGTTACTGTCCAGATTTTCTTGAACAGAGAGGTGGCAACCCTGGATTGCATACGCCTAAATACTTATGCAACTCATGCTACATTAGTGACGTTTGGGTCACATACAAGGCTGTTATTTTCTATCGCCTGAACGGACTACTTTTGATCTAATCCTGTCAATCTTAGGGGTAACGTCCCTCAGCGATCATTCTCTCGAGAGACAGATGTGGAATGTAGCAGTCAATGTACTTTGCCATCATTTGTCTAGTAAATTCCTTGGAAACTTTAGCCAGGATAACTAGCAATGAGGATCGAACCTGTGTGTCTTTCCATTACCGATTCGAGGATTGGGACGTTACCAATTAAATCACGCAGTCTGATTGTATATATATAACAACGTATTTAATTAAATAGAAGTGGTAAGAAGAGAGAAAAACTACACAGCAAAAGAACAAATGAAAATACTTTGGCAAAAAATTGCTTTAAAACTAAAAATAATAATTAACACAATGGTGGATAAAACTTATTTTAAGTAGCTTAGTTGATCCAGCCTTCCGTTCGAGTTCAGAAAATCGTAGGTTCTTGCCCAGCAATCACAAATTCTGACTCAGGTTTTTCTTTCAATAAGGTCATACTCCATTTCTTGTTAAATCCTTTTCTAAGTGGTTCCTGTTGTTATTATTGTTGTTGTGTTGTTTCCAATGTAAGATGGTCTTTGAGCTGCATTTACCGTTTGGTAAATAAAATAAAGAAATAAATAAGCTTTCCACTTAATATTTAAGAATCTTGTTAAAGTGAGTGTAAAATTAATACACTTACATAGAGTCATTACAATTTCGACGATTTCGTATACGTTGTTGCATATTTATTAGATTAGGTCTCTAAACCACTGCGTATTTTGTACTTTTTACTGCATTTTTCAAAATTTTTACTTTTTTAATGTGCTTTATCATGTCATTTTCTATCGATTTTTTAATGTGCTTTATCATCTCATTTTCTATCGATTATTCAAATATATAGCTACTGACGAACACATACAACGTACTTAGGTATAGGGAGCTCGACATGTCAACATAGAATGTCCAGCATAATAACCAGAAAGTGTCCGCATAACGCCATGAATTTAACCTTGCTATTAAAGTATTTTAAAAAATGGATTTAATGCTGGGGAATTGATGTGTGATTCTTTTCAGTGTATATAGCAAGTTTGTTAAACGCTGAAGTCATGGGGCTTGGATATTTATAGTAGCACAACTTATGCTCCTTAAACGCTTTTTCCGAACTAAACAATATAAAACTTAGTAAAGCCAAGATCTCCGAAAAGAGATGGCAGCACTATCTCCGTGTATGTCTAATGTATTTTTATCGTTGCTCGAAATTTCAATGCTGCTCCTACAAATTCAAGCCTAGAGAGTTCTAACTTTCAGGGAAGAAAGTTCATAAGTAATTCAAGAGTTCTGTCTGTACCGATGTTTCATTTTCTTTCTTGTTCATTCTTGAAAGAGATTAATTGTTAGATGCATAACAAAAATGAAATGATTTCAACAATGGACAAGAAAAAAAATGAAAAATCGGCACAGATAGAACTCTTGGCTTAGCTATGAACTTTCTTCCCTGAAAGTTTGAACTCTCTAGGTTTGAATTTGTAGGAGCAGCATTGAAATTTCGAGCAACGATAAAAATACATTAGACATACACGGAGATAGTGCTGCCATCTCTTTTCGGAGATCTTGGCTTTAGATTGTCCTTAAGAAGATTGTATTTTATTGAGCAGTGGAATTAAAGAATACCCATAGTGAAATTTAGCTGAGGAAAGTTCCTCATGTGATGTACAATAATGTTAATGGTATGCATTGTGTACGTAGTTATTGTTTATTTCCTCAGAGCAAGGATCTTCAGCCTTGGAATGTCGCCGACCAGTTGGTATGTGGTATATGTCGAGGGTCATATTAATAAAGTTTAATAAACTTTTAAATTTATTGTCTCTAATTTTGGTCAAGTTCACTGCGGGTCATTCGTTAAGCAACCGTGCCATAAGGAAACCCTCTCTGGTAATTACATTATGTTATTACTAGGGCTCGGAAGTTGAAGACCTACAAATTGCCTAAAAAAGACCTATAAGAAGACCTAAAAATATCTTAAAAAAGGACCTAAAAACGGAAAAAAGGACATAAAAATCAGATCCAATTTAATTTGAATTACATATTTAATGAATATAATGCTTAAGAAATAAAAACTTCTTGTGGTATACAATATACAGTTAAAAGAACTATATCAATGAAATTCTTTGCTTTGTCTTTTAGTTTTCATTTTTTTTTTTTACATTGTTTCTGTTGTCCAAGTTAAGTCCTACATTTTGAACACTTTTGTAGAACACCCGGAGGCCAGGACACTTTTGGAGGAGCCCAGGACACCACATTGCCCCGTAACACCCTGAAATTATAATTGATCCACGTATCAGTTGGCACATAATAAAAAAAGATTAAAATATTTTATGTTTTAAATTGCAGGTGAAGAACAAAACGACTTTCCCACTGGATGTGAATTCGGCAGCCTTGACTAGCACGACGTATTAAAATAATTCTTTTACTGGGCCTTTTCCAGGAGCGGCCCAACCGCCCAAGGCTAAATTTTTCACACGGGCAAAGAGACTTTTTGCCCCTTTTCTAGTTCTAGCCTAAAGTTTACGTTTTATTACAATGATTTTAATAATTTAAAATTCATTTTTCAAAAAGAGGGACGGGTGTTTACTAATGCGATTCTGAGTTGCAATATAGTCTCAAGCAGCCGTTATGGTCTGCGCGAAGTTCCCGCCATCCATCGCTAAACATACAACACGCACCCTAGTGCTACGAACTTCCCTTTTCTCTGTGGTGGAAAAAGAAGATGATGCAACTGTACAGAAAAAGTACAAAACACTTTCTAAATTTTTTTAGGTTACTTCCACCCTAACGGCGGTGTCCTAGGTAACCGCCCGGCACTGATGTGGTGATTCGAGTTGAGAATGGCTAGTAAATATGTGGTCGAAAGATGAAGTGCAAAAAAAATACGTTAAGACCCATAAAAAGCTTTAAAAAAGACCAATAAGCAAAAAAACGCCAAAAAAGGACAAATAAAATCCACAATTTTCTGGCCTACAATGACCCAAAATGAACATATATTATGTTAAGCCTCGTCTTTGGGCACTCGTAAAGAAAAGAATTTTTCCTCAACTTTCGGACCCTAGTTATTACTTACTTGAATTTATTAGTTTCTGATGAGACTGCAATTATGAGTCTTCGTGCAAAACTGTAGAATTGACATTCAAGAAGTTCCTGCAAGTCTTCAGGTACTTACTTAATATGTTTTTATCTCAAACGTCCAAGACAAGAAGGTAGTAATTACAGCTTCCGGAATAAGTGGTGAAGGTCACCTTCTAAGGTTCAGAGCAGCCTCGAACTTACACTTGACAGTTATTTCACTGATTAATCTTTCTCGCCGATTTTCTGTCACATCAAAGAAACGCCTAGGATTGCTATATTTCTTCTTCAACCAACAGAGCGAAAATGTTGTAAGCACACTTGCTGCACGTGATATATATATCAAAAAGGTCTAAGTGCCAACAATATATTTTGAACATATCGGAAACTATAAGATTATAATCATCGTGATAAAATTTTGAGAGCCATAGTAACTATATAACGTTAATGCTCATCCTTTGGAAGAGGAAATGAGCTTTCATGTAGAATAACAGTTGATATCATAACACCTGTTTTACGTTAAATTGAAGTAAGCGATAGTGGCACTTAGGCTGTTTTGATGTGACACACTTATTTAAATGTGTGGGATGAACTAACTTTGTGATCTAACAATGTCTAAAGTCTGAATGATGAGTATCAGTGTGAGCAATTTGCAAGGGAAACGACCTTGAAACAAAGTTGCTATGGCCTATGTGGTAGTCAAAATATTGGTTTAGGGTCAGAAAAGATATCTGAAAATCAATCTGTCAGTGAATAAAGATAGAAACTAACTTTTTGATTTTCCGTTACTGATTTCTTGGCACTAGAGATTACTATTGCGATCCTAGTTGACCGCATTCGTAAGGTATCTCTGGCAATGGCCCTTCATTTGCGATATTCACCTCTCAAAAGAGCGACTTTTTATAATTTTCACTCTATTCCAGTTGAGGGTAAAAATTTTGTTTGGTGTGTACTTGATTCCATAATTAGATCAGTTTGTTTCTTTTGATTTGTTGACTATGATTAATTATTGGTGGAAAGTTTATACAAGGTTTTCCAAACTACAAGTACATACGTATAATTATTGGGACCTAAACACCTGTTAGTGGCACGTAAAATCACTAAAAGAACTCAAATATCTCAAACTATTAGAAATTTAAAATACCATTATTGTCTTACTGAATATATATGCATTTTGGTTGTAAAGTTAACAGGACTATTTTTTGGAGAACTAATTTCATGTATTCTTGACTCTAGAAGAAAACTATTAGTATTACTCAGAGATACGCAACTGGTTTAAATTATAGTTTGGTGAGATATCTACTGAAATAGTTTACTTTACGTTACGTTACGGAAGGTAAAATTACTTCAATCATGTTTGCTCTAAAGTGAATTTGTTCCTCAATTTGTTAGTGCGTGTAAACTACGCGAAATTTATGAATATGCTTTAAAATATTGTAATGAGGAAGAAATAGAGCAATCTATGTTATTTTGTTTTGTTATCACAGAAAAATCTAAATTATTAATACATTATGCCAATATATATGAAAACAGAGAAACATTTGAACAGGTTTAAAAAAATACTAATGTCAAAATGGGTAAAAAATATTATGTGAGCCACTTAATCTGTATAAAAAAAACATGTAGATCAAAAGAGAGAAATAAATTCATATTCAAATTCAAATAAAAATGTCATTATTCGTCAGTAGCTTCTTGAAATTTAATAAATCTCCCACGGAATTGAGAAGCTTGTTTCTAAAAGGTACTTATATCCATTTCGCTTTTTAATTTCTTTTTCTGTATTTCGTATAATGTGTACACGTTTCTGATTTCATTTTGAAGCATGTGTTATATTAAACTACTGGTTATAGTTGGAAAGAGAATTTTCTTGTTTAAACTGACAAAATCGAACTTATATATTATATGAAACTCCGAAAAAAAAAATATAGTACCTTTTCGAAACAAAAATCTCAATTATCTATTCGTATAATTTAAAATATAAGTTTTTGATATGGGTTTGTAATAAAATATAATGTTTCTTGAAAATATAGAAAACAAATAAGTTTTAAAATATTTTATTTTTTTCCGGGCTCCAGGATGTTTACATTGGTTTGAAATGATATGGACACTCTGAGAACAATGTTCGTATGTCCAGACATCACAAATACGGAAAGGATGTCTCCCGTTATTCTATCCTGGATTCCAAGGGAGACACCTTCGTCTATGGGTTTACATTGGTTTCTGTAAAATAAAACAGAGTTAAGAATTATTCTGTTATCACCAAAAAAGCGATATTTGGTAATAAATAGCTCTTATATGATATTATTCTATGATAAATGGATAACAAATGAGTTAATGGAAATCTAACAAACTTAACCAGGGAGATCGAACCCCCAAACTTTGATTTTAAAACTCTCATAGTTGGTAAAACGAAGGACATGTTTTTTACTATCTGGACGGAAATTATCACGATATTTGGAGAGACTCTCCGTTTTAGAAATGTGGCAGTTCTGCGCATTAATGGATGATTATTACATGCGTCAAGAAATTGCCAAATTGCATGTGAAAGATGCTGCTAAAAGAGCCCTAAAAAGATTCCTTGCGGCGGGGGGAAGGGCGAAAACTCTGGTTACGTCGCTGCTTCTCTATTAATTATAAATGAAGTTCTCATTTTCAAACCCTATTTTTTTCAATATTTTTGAAACTACCTATCAGTTATAGCATTATCGTTACTAATATGTCCGTCTACAGTAGGTGTGTTCATAAATCCGGAATTTGGAAATTCCAAATTATGAATTTGGATTTAAGTGTTAAGAGTTTTAGCTTAATGGCTTTAGGCAAATTTGGTTCAGGCCGGATGGATAATGATGGTATGATTGGTGGGATGGAAAATGGAATTTCGGAATATTGGAAAGTCGGAATTTCGGAACTTTGTGAAGTCGGAGTTTAGGATAGTCGGAATTTTGGGAAATTCCATAATCCAAGTAATTCCGAATTCCGGAATTGACTTTGGACTTCCGAACACCTCTAGTCTACAGCATAGAATATTTGAACTCCATTTGAAAGCCATCTATCAGTGTAGTGGCGAAGTAGAAAAGTGTGTTGCATAATGAATAGAAAACAAAAAACGAACCTAATTTTCTAACCTAATCCTTGATTATAAGTATATTAATAACAGATATTAGCATTAAAATGTGCTTTTTTAAAGAAGAAAAGAACTTCACCCTGGAAAGTTCCGAACCCGGCTCTACTGCTCCATAAGCCGACGTCTTACCCGTATAACTACGATAGTTGGTTCAAACTGAAATTTGGAAGCTTTACTTACAAAGTTCGTGTGCCGTATTACTCGCGAGTGTGTTGCGCAGGCGCACTCGCCCGATATTATTCCAGTGTCTAGATACTCTAGTTACTAATTACCCGTCTCCCTTGCAGCGATTTTCAGTAAGTGTTGCAAGGACTGATCAAGTATTGCAAGGGCTGAATAAGTGTTGCAAGGACTGAGCAAGTATTGCAAGGACTGAGAAAGTATTGCAAGGAACTGACCAACTGTTGCAAGTACTGACCAGGTGTTGCAAGGACTGACCAAGTGTTGCATTACTTGGTTTGTACGGCTCTCAGATCTGTGAACTAAGAAGAAAACGATCTATTTGAAAATTAAAATCAGATCTCATTCCTCCAAAGCTTAACCTGAATGACAGTAGTCTTCTATTGAAGAGAAGACAGTCCTCTGATCAGATTCTAACTGGTCCCATGTAAAACTTCGTCAGGTATGTTGAAACGCAACGTGAAAGGTAAAGTTCTTCTC
Source organism: Lepisma saccharinum (assembly GCA_022664845.1). Classification (NCBI taxonomy): domain Eukaryota; kingdom Metazoa; phylum Arthropoda; class Insecta; order Zygentoma; family Lepismatidae; genus Lepisma; species Lepisma saccharinum. Next base: position 14,922 of record JAGDQP010027870.1, read on the forward strand.
TGTGCGAAACGCACGTGCCGTGAACGCACCACAATATAACGGGGAAAAACGGACAAAACATCAAAATCGAAATTTAGGAAAAAATCTCGGAAAGCATTTTAACTTGTAGTTAAATGTCGAATACGCACTAAACCACATCCTGAAACGTATAATCATTAATGCATGTGCGCGTAAAGTTACCCATTTTACCAATATTTTCGGAATGGTTTTGTATACATTTTCTATCAGCAGCTGCTATTGTGGCAAAACCCCTTTTATGTAAAATATGTTAGGTTTTCTACTTTAGTTTCAACGTATTCCTTACTTTAATGTAGTTTAGAACGGTGTCCTACCACTTTTGTAATGTATATACATTGAAATGCTACCGTAAACGTTTTAATGGCTTCGTGAGTTTCAACGAGACGAAAAAAGAAAAAGATAAGCAAGATTAAGCCCTGATTTTTCATGAACGTAAAGTATGGGATAAACGCTTTCATCACTTCCAACATTTTGTTGCTACTACGTGTGCTACCTTCTGCGCAAAACTTCACCAAGTATTGAGAAAAAGTGCGAACTTGGAGAGCCATATAAAATATTACATTTTGTTGGTAGCCAGGATCGGACTCCTGAGGAGCACTGAGTTGTACTGAAGATGTCCACGATCAACAGCCTTTGTTTTGTATCTAGTAGACCTCATGAATCTATTTCATTAACCTCATTTAGTTATGAAAATTTATCTGTAACATAAGCAGTCAGTTAACCTTGTCGAAGCTGGATGGTGAACGGGAACGCCTTAAGCTTTTTGGGTCATATCTCAGGAACAGAGCAAAATATCCAAAAGATTTACGCTACGCCAAATATGGTTAGACTATTCTCCAAAATATTGAATTTTTAGTGCTCCGTAGATGGTATGGCGATGACGTCATAGTAAGGTCCCAAACATGGTGAATTTTGAAAAATTGCCAATAATCATACATTGAACTAAATCTGACCAAAGACGAGGATATTGTATGAGTAATTTCAATGAGGAGGTTCAATTAGCGATAAATAAAGCGAAATTTCCCTTTGCTCACCAGAATCCGTTTTCGTGATCCTATACTTGCTGTGACTTTACCCACATATCCTTACACTATTTTCTTCTACGTTTCATAACTAATACAAGGAGAAATCACTTACTAACTACAATTCGAACGTGTGTAGCGAATCAAACAAAAATATCATAGTAACGGCCAGAGGCTTTACCTACAAACCATATCAGCATAGCCTGGGAAAACTGAAGCTGAGCCCTTGAAAACCAATATGCCTGGTAACTTGCGTCCCTTTTCAGTGCCGATCTTAGATTTATCTCAAGGCTGTTGAAGTTCTCAAGTTCGCTCAACATCTTATTGCACCAGATTACGCAATACCATTATGATTATACACTTCTTCGTCTTCTAAACCCGAGCCGTACTTGCTAACTGCATAATAAAGTGTCATATCACACTTCATACCTGATGTACTTTATTGCACTAGGTAAATTTAGAGTACCTATCTCTACGTCAATATTATGACCATACAGTATCCGCTATTTATAATACTAGTGATTATAATTTTGAGGAAGAAGAGAGGTAAATTATAAAGCAATAATCGTCGCACTGTTTCCTTGACAGATTAAAGGCATGCCTGTTAATAAACACATTTTCTGCTTTTAAAATTTGTTCATCAAATACGACAATTCCTGTTATCGCTTTTACCAACTTTACTATTTGGGTCGTTGCTGCCACAGCCATCTGGTACGTATAAATTCGCTAATAGGTCTTCACAGCTGAACCTGTCTGTCAGACTACTTTGGTAGACCTAGATGTTTAGAAACGCCAAAGATGTATTTCATCTTGTAGAATAAACGATTATTATATAACAGAAAATTTTAAGAACTAATATTTCCTGTTTTATGTTTGACTGTTGCCTAAACAAGATTGTCACAAAATTTATGTGTTCTTATGCCACTGAATATCATTCACTCGTCATAGTTTTTTTTTTACATTATATTCAAGCGTTCTGCCTAACTCTTCCAACCATTTATTAGGTAAGAGCTTTCGTGGAATTACACTAAGGAATATTTTTGTTGTTCTGTACTATTACGTATTACTAGATATGCAAATTAGAGTGTGTCCATTACCGGTACAGCATAGTCAGTTTTTGTCCAATTTTGGACACTTAACTATTCATTACTAGGTTGGAAACGAAATCTTTGATTGATTCCGTTATTAATGAGCTTCTAAAGACGGGACTTAAAGTTTTGGTAAAGTGGGCTCCGAACTACGTCGTTCAATAGACTCCGGCAGAAATTGGACCCATGACCAAGCGCACAGAAAGCGAGGGCTATAACCTCTCGGCCACCCCGAGGTCGAAATAAAAATTTTGTTAATTGTTTTATTTCAACAATTATTTACTCTTCATGACCATAAGTAAAATTTTTATCCCATTTTCTCCAACGATGGTCACGGGGATGTTCATTAATGAAATGATTTGTTTTAGTTCTGGACGCTGTTCATTATAAGTAAGAATTCGCTTTTTTATGGTCACAAGGAATCTATTGCTCAGTCCAGGATAAAGTAGGAGAAAGGAAGCGGGAAGGAGTCAGACAGGTCTAAGTTGAGGGTGCTATCGGGGCATTTTCCTGGTATGACTGAGGAAAAGCCCTAGACAAATTTCAGTTAGGATGGTCTTCCGCTGCGAATGAACCCCAGATCCTCCCGAATGATCACCCCCAGTGGAATTCAGATAATCGAACCGAATATCCGGATCCGGACCTTGGAACCGGGTACCAGGATTTTAATCTTGGAACCGATTATCGGATCCGCATCTTGGAACCCACAGTACGGATCCGTATTTTGGAGCTGGTTCCTTTAGGGAGGAACAAGTTCTTTCAGTTCAATACCAGCGGCCCACCATCCTGACTTAATTTTTTTCCACGGTTTTCCCGCAGTCACATCAGACAAATTCCGGGATGGTACTTCAAGATAGGCCTTGGCCAACTCTTTCCCGCATCCTTTTCCCTACTCTATTCCAGCCTGAGCCAAGGATACCTGAAAGCAATGAATAAAAATTCTAATTAAAAACGGCTGTTTTGTACACGTCTATGCCTGCCTCATTCGTCAGTTTGTGCTCGTGACGTAAGCTTAGTGTTGTCGAGCGGGACATAATAATTGGTGCCCACAAGTTGGGTTATTCCATCTACGAGTTTTCAGCCAAGTTCTAGATAAACCCTGCAGAGGAAGGGGTGATGATATGATGAGGAAGGGGGAAAAACGTGAGAGATTTATAAAATTCTCAACCAGGACCGGTGTGGCAAAAAAACTGACTGTCCCGGACTGTTGGTCGATATCACTACCAAGAATGCATGCTGTCGTTTACAGTAATGCAAAACACGTGGCCACTGGACACTTGTGTAATAGAAGCGTATCCTGTGAACTGATCATTTAAACTACATGAAGTGGGGATCTAATGGACGTGTTTGAACGTGGACTGTTCGTTGATTAATTGCCATGTAGTCAATATTCGAAAAGAAAAATCTCACTTATTTACTTACACATTCAAATAACTAACCTGTTATTATTAATTCACACTAACAATAAATTATCCACACATCAACTTCTTCTGTCTAGCCATCCTGCCATTCACTCAATAGATCAAACATACACCTATTTATACACTCAATCTATTCATCAACCATTTATTTGTCCATTGATTGATTGATGCATTCATTGATTCATTCATTTCATCCAGCTACCTATTAACAATTCATGCATCTATTTAATCAATCCTACAATTTAATATTCATCTATCGATCAACCACTGTTCTGCACGCTGTTCACCTCTATCAACCCTTTCAATCTTTTCATTCAATCAGTTATACTGCCATTCAAGCTAACAATAATCTATTGCAATAATCAATCATTTATTCGTTAAATCAGTTTTTAAATATTTTTTCATTGTAACCAAAATTAATTCAAACATTCAGTTATTGATTCATTCATAAAAACATTCACATATTCTTTTATTGATTAGAACAATCAATGAATAATTTATTCTGTTTTCTTTCCGTTCTAAAACTGTATTAATCAATCAAGTATTAATTTTTATCATTCAGTCATTTATTCACATTAGATCAATCATACTTCATCCACTCATTCGCCCTTTTATTTGTTGAATAAAAAAATGTAATTAAATCATCATTTCTTTATTCAATCAATCAGTCACCCAGCTTTGAAGCTATTACTCATCCTTCTATTTATTAAATCCATCCATCCATCCATCCATTCACAATTCACCATTTTATTTAATCATCGATCAAATCAATCAATCATTTGTTCATCCACCCATTCAACCATCCAAAACTCTTTTATTTAATCATTCAGTCACCATACATCCACTCAACCAAGTGCTCATTCACTCTTGTATTTAATTAGTCAATCATCCATTCATTCATCTACATCTCTGACTATTTGTTTCTTCTTTATACAATCAACAATCAAACATTCATCCGTAACCATCCATACCTCAATTTATCTCTTAATTGACACTTGTTTATTCAATTAATAATCATTCATCCATCTATCTATTCTCCCATCCATCCGCACATCAATTCATTAATGTAATGTCTCTTCAATTATTTGATGAGTGAATCAAAGAATCCATCGATCATTCATCCATTCATTTATTCCTATATTTAATCAGATATTCATCCTTTCTTTAATTGATCAATTTATTCATTAATCAAATAAATAAATAATAGGACATACAATATACTTTTCTTTCTATCTATAAATATATAAACCAACCAGAAAGTTAATTAATTAATGAATTTATCTGACTTTCTTTCAGCCTATTTTTCTATAGAGCCATTTGAGGGAAGATGCCTGCCTATTGGGGGAAGGTGGGTACAGTAGTGTAATTTCGAAACTACGACTTAGATAGAAAAAATAATAATAATAAACACTTTTAAAAGACATACTTTTCTTAAATAATTCGTACTAAAAAGTAAAAAAAATAATTTTGTTTATGCATGACTCAAAAGAAAAGCATGGAACACGCTTATTCAAGAATTTATAAAGTGACTGTATATGAAAGCGCACCCCCATGCTATTCCTTCCAGTCATGCATAAACAAAATTATATTTTACTTTTTAGTTCAAATTGTTTAAGAAAATTATTTAAAATTTTTTTTATTAATTTCTTTTACTCAAAACCTAAGGCGTTCTGCAACCAGTCAAACGTCAAAGCGTTGCAGGCTAGTATGGGTAACATTAAAAAAATATTATATAAATATATAGAAATATATTAAATTAACAATGGAATATTGTATTGCCATCTGACTTGCATGGCTGTGCAAAATGTCATCATTTTATGATGTCGGGGAATGAGCTAAATTGACGTTGCAAGATTTGAGAACACCACAAATCATTGTGAACCAAAGAAATAAATGCAAACAATTTTGGTGTGAAGGATCGAATCAGCAAGGGGCTGTAGTGTATGTTGTTGGGTAATTTGTCATGTGCAGACGAAGCAAGAGCTTTAACATCAAAATACCTCTTTTCCTACCTAAAAATTTCCTCTAAAGAGGTTGAGATAATATAAATCAACGATGCCCAACAAAAGATGGCAGCACTACCTCCGTATATGTCTAATGTATTTTCACTGTTACACGAAATTTCTTTGCTGCTCCTACAAATTAAAGCCTAGAGAGTTCAAACTTTCAGGGAAGAAAGTTCATAACCAATTTAAGAGGATGATTGATGCCTATTTTTAATTTTCTTTTTTGTTCATTGTTGAAAGAGCTTCATTGTTACAGGTTTCGATATTCACAACAACAATGAAGAGATTTCAACAATGAAGGAAACGAAAATAAAAAATCGGCATCGATCATGCTCTTGAATTGGTTATGAACTTTCTTCCCTGAATGTTTGAACTCTCTAGGCTTGAATTTGTAGGAGCAGCAAAGAAATTTTGTACAATAATAGGAATACATTAGACATATACGGAGATAGTGCTGCCATCTTTGGTTGGAGATCGTTGCTTTATATTATCCTCAACTGACAAGTATTTGCTAAGTTGATACCACAAAAGAAGTCATTGTATGGTGGGAGACAGGTGAACTTGTGTCTTCCCCGAACTAAGTGAGCTACGGCTGCTCGGTGCATGTTCAAAAGAATGTATGGCATACGTTAAAGTACTATTGTTTCATTTCATTCAAAACATAAAGTAATTTATGCATTAAATTGATGTATAATTCATTATCACATATTAAGGGAGATAAATTGCACTTTCAGGCAGATGTCGTCAAGGTGGATGTTGTAACAAATATTTTCTGAGGTAGGCGAAATACATCCGCACTTGTTTATGTGATGTATCCATGTTATAGATAATGTAGCCATAAAGTTTCGATTTTTAATTTCGTTTTTGTTAGGGTATCTTCCCCCAAAATAAGAGGGCATCTTACACTGATGTGCGAAGTAAGATGCAAAATGTGATGGACCAGCCTAAAGACCCATATATCCGAGGAAACTCCGAGAAAACCCTACAAATCCTACATAGCATGAGCAGGGAATGGCTCCTAGACCAAAATGCGTGGCATCTTCCCTCTACATATGTAAAGACTTTAAAATACTTACTTCAGTGCAGTTACCGCCGCCCTCTGGAGACACGAGAAGTATGTAACGGTATTTCAGGCACACTGAAATAGAGAATGTCAATTAATTCTTTTTTTACACATCCGATTCGCTACTCCATCTTAGGAAAGGGATTATTATTGTTTTCCTAATTTCCCTGAATCCTTAATTAGCATTATGCGTATTATTTACAACCACTATTTGCGTGTTAGTTACTAAATAATTTGAAAATGATATCATTCGAATTAAAGAGCTGGTCAATAAGCATTAAGAAATTGTATATGTATCTGTTTATGCACCTTATAAACGGTTTAAAATAGAGACATTTATCTAAGGATAAATAAAAAAATCTTGAAATTTTTTATTTACTATTCAGACTTGTGATGATCGACATCTGTTTATCCTTTGCTATTTTTTTATAAATGTCATTGTCTAGATTGCCTTTATAGCCTAAGTACCTTCCAAGTCGCAGAGATGACATCCTTGGTGATGGTTCGTCTAGTGAAAGGAATGGAGGAGAAAGCGCCTAAGACCTTAACCTAGCAACCATCCCAATTTTTTTCCCTTGCGTAACAGGTAAACCTTTGGGAACTTATAGTAGCAGAACTTGATCCCATGTGCCTCTTCAATGCTCAAACGAAATCCTTGATGTTAACCGGTACACCACGAGGACTTATTAGTATACTTTGTTTAAGTATAAAATGTACACGATATATTGTTGAGGTTCCCAAGCTGGAATCGGGTCACTTTCGGTGAACTGATGACTCGAACATAGGTGACCCCGTTTGAAACTTGTCCCAAATAACCCGATCTTGACCCAACGACTCAACGAACTAGTCTTGAACCAATTCACCCCTCGGCGAACCTATCTTCACCATATTTGGTTTAGTCTTGTTCCCGTGATCTGAATCAACCAATATTCTCATTTGCGACAGTCACACATTCTTTCTCAATAGCCTTTGCGACGGGAAAAGAGTTATTTTTTGTTCTTTCCGGGAATACGTTTTCTATTTTCCATATATTATTACTTTTGTTTCAAGCTTTTACGGCGTCGTACATTTCGTGCTCTGATGGTAACATCCCCGTTTCCGGTCACCCCAAACGCAACAGTGTATTAAAACTGCTCCCCACCACCACCACCAGTTCACCGGACGAAATTGGATCCCCGAGACAGACCTAGCTCCAAGCGTAAACTCAGTCCAAAACTTGACCTGAATAGACTGATTGACCAGTGGCCCGTTTCAGCTATGTTTCATACAAAAACTTGTCTATTGGGAACGACGGTTAATTTAGAAAACATAATTTCTATTTTGCAGCTTCCGTTCCTCTTAATCTTACAATAATTTCAAATTAAACATACGAAACAACACGATTACAGCTAAGGAATGTTCATTACCACACACACACACACAAAAAAAACTATGCTAAAACTTAAAATTGAAGGAGAAAAATCAGAGAAAATATCAAATATACAAACTGCAGAAAGGAGATGAAGTAGAGATTGACAGTGAAGGAGAGGATTGAATTTAAAAAAAAAACCTTTCAGTAGGCCTACAGGCTGAGTAGATTTCGAAGTTTCGCTGGGAGCCGGGGCTCGCCCCCAACTTCAGTGCTTTTGAGAGGATGCACCTCCTTTATCTTAACCAATCTCCCTGCAGCACTACACCACCACGGAGTACATCTTCACCCTCCCACGGTTGGCTGCGCCCCCAAAGGGAAGATTTGTCCCATTTATTGTAACCTACTCTTGGTCATACACCTTCATTGAAAATTTCGTTTCTCTACCTTCAATGATTTGGAAATTGGGATTTTGGGCGGCCATTTTGGATCCAAGTTGACGACTTTTTGAAAGTTTTCTTATTTTGTCGTGACCTACTTGTGATAGTACAACTTCAAGTAAACTTTCATTTATCCAGCTCAAACGGTGTGCAAAATGGGATTTTGGGCGGTCATTTTGGATCCAAGATGGCGACTTTTCCCAAATGTTGTGATATTTCCCTAAGCTACTCGTCATAATGCACCTTTATGCCAAATTTCGTATCTCTAGCTCAAACGGTGTGGAAAATGGATTTTTAGGTCCGCCATTTTGGATCCAAGATGGCGTCTTTGAACTCATTAGGTAACATTTTCATAATCAAAAAGTAATGTTGTACCTTTATGCCAAATTTGATTTCAATAGCCCCAGCGGTTTAGGCTGTGTATTCTATACAACAATGGGTTCGGCGGCCATTTTGGATCCAAGATGGCGACCGATTTTGCTCATTAACGAACTTAACCGAGCTATTAAGCCTAGAAACAACATATAAAAATTTGGTTCAAATATATTCAAAATTATGGCCGCTAGCGTGTTAATAACGTGCGAGGCTTCAGTACAATAAACTATACATTAATAATAGACCTTTCACCCTTGAAGAGCTACAAAAAAGTGAAAAAACATTAGTGCAAAGTGAACAAATAGTTCAAAACAAAACTGCAGAGGTTGTAACACTGCATGCTCAAAAGGAAGTTCTCTCAACCACCTGTGAAGATACCCCCACCTCTAGCGATAAGAGACAAATGACGAGAACCACTCGCTCAACCATGGTACAGCCCCCAAGGAACAAAGTTTGACAAAGAAAGGAATGTGAAGGGGGAAAGGGTAAGATTTCCTCAACTGAAGTCAGTGAAGTGTACAATCATTTTCCAAATGTAACTAGTGGTTTTAGTGAAACAAAAAAATCGCTGCTGCTTTATAATCAGAATGCTAGATCCTTGCGCGGTAAAACGAATGACTTTTTCTGTAGTATAATATCAAATAATTACGATATAATTACAATTACTGAAACATGGACTAATGAATCTCATTATGACAGTGAATTATTTGATAATAGGTATACTGTTTTAAGACAGGATCGCAATATTAATAAAACTGGAAAGTCAAAGGGGGGAGGGGTACTTATCTCGGCTCTTGAAAAATACAATTTGTGTTTATTGAATAGCTGTGATGATCAATATGAGTGTCTGATTGCTAGAATAACTGTAAAGGGGAGACCAATGTTTATTTGTGTTGTATA
>JAGDQP010027871.1:150-24602 GCA_022664845.1 Lepisma saccharinum
TATTATTATTATTATTATTATTATTATTATTATTATTATTATCTGCAATGCTGCTCATAACATGTTAATAGAGAATAAAAAAATATAAATTAAAATGATTTCAGAACTGGTGGAGATGAAGTTGTCAATCCTATTGCGTCAGCTAAATTAACGTCCATCAACTCCTTCACCATGACTTACGGAAAGGCGGAAATCAGAGCAAAAGTGCCTCGTGGAGATTGGATTTGGCCAGGTAAAGAAAATTTTAATCATATAATTATTTTTTCACGTCGTAAACCAATAGATCGTAGCCCGGTTTCCTACAAAGTTAATCGCTTCGTTAGAGTGATAAAATAGCTTGATAGCTGCTTTAAATTAGTGTCTTGGTTTCTTGCTTTACTGATCCATTGTCCAGGTATTTGACAGTCCATTGAAACACTGGTATCTCTCCCGGTGCACTGTTTGACTATCATGTGCAGCAGCAATATCTGTTTGTGCGGTAATAAAAATTTCGTGTAATACAGTAATGGGGAAAGTTAAGTGAGGTAATGTGTTTTAATTGCAAAACTGCCTGTAAGCGCTTTCATAATGATAGTATTGAAGCGTGCTTCCTATAAGAGATTCTTGTCTTGGGTTCCTAGTATCTTGGACCAATGATAATTGTTGAAGTACACCTGCTTCAATGGATAATAAAGATACATAGCATTACTGTTTGCGAACCAAATAGAAAGAAAGAAAACAAAACCAGAAAGCGAAAGAAAGAAGACATAGAAGGGGATGTTCTGAATATAATAGGAAAGAAACGTTTTCGATGATGAAGAGAATCTTTCTATGCTGGTAACTGAGACAGTTAAATATGGAAAATTTGTTGACACTATTTTTCTGATAGGAAAGTATGGTAAGTTTCTAGAAATGAAATTAAACAACCTCAAGGTGAAAGTTAAATGTACAGTAGTTAAAATAATGGAAGAAGAAAGCAGATGAGGTCAATAAAACGGAGTTAGGTCAGAACCCCCAACGGTCAGAAACCCCAAAAGTAGAAACGGTCAGAACCCCCACACAAACGGTCAGAATCCCCACAAAACAGCCAAAAACCCCAAACACCCAAATGGTCAGAACCCCCAACGGTCAGAAACCCCAAAACTAAAAACGGTCAGAACCCCCACACAAACGGTCAGAATTCCCAAATGCGAAAACGGTCAGAACCCCCACACAAATGGTCAGAACGCCCACACAAACGGTCAGAATTCCCACACACATAAACGGTCAAAACTCCCATAAAAACGGTCAGAAAACTCAAACTTGAAGACGGTCAGAAGACCCACATAACCAATGAGATCCCAACGCAAATGGTGAGAAACACTACACAAACGGTCAGAGTCCACAAAGGCAGAAACTGTCGCCAGAAGTGTTAAATTAAACCGTCGATCAACCTTAAAATTTAGAAAATTATATTTCAAAATAAAATTAGCAATGTAATAAATAAAAAGTAAAAATTCAGAAATGTTTTTGATATTCAATTTTGGTAAACGTGATATGGGAACACTGACGGTGGCAGATTTCTTCGTTTGTGTGCTATGATAGCGATGGGCAGAACTGGTATTTTCTCTTATCGGTGATAGTAGTATTTGCTATACGTAAATGTTTGTTTAAAATAGCAGTTTAAACAACAATTTAAAAACATGTTTTTAATTTGCATTGTGACCGTGTGACGGTCACGGCATATTAGTGTCACCGTGCACACCATTTGAGAATCACTGTCATTATAAAGCTAGTCAACGTTGAACAGGCATCGCAAAGGGTTTTTCGGGAATTTGATTGTAACTTTATGTAGACGTGAAGCAGAATTAATTATACTCGAGTGGATCCATATATGAAAGCAAAAGGGCATATAGATATAAACATTTTACAGATAACGAAGGTAAACTCCCGATTTAAAACGCACTATAAATAAAATTAAAATCATTTCTAATTTTAGATTTTTGTGTGAGATTGTCGCTAAATTAATTACCATAACATGCAATTAAAACTCATTGACCTACATTGCGTAGGATGTTACGGGTAGTTGTTTTAGTTATGAATTTGGTTCGGAACTTCTACAAAGGATCGAAATAAAAAAAAAATATATATAAATGATTTTTCTATACTTTTCATTGTGTTTTTATGTCACTTCAATTTGCCTTTTTAAGGTATTATACGTTTTAATGAGTGCATATTCCCAAACCCAGGGTTGGGGGTCAATTGCCCCTCTGGTTCTGTTAATAGTAATGGAAGTATCAAACTCTAAAGTTCATTTTCCCAAACCTGCATTCCATATAGAGACAATACAAAGCATTTGTACACCCTAGATTGTTTGTAGCTTTTTTCTTATATTCATGTCAGGAATCCATTGACGTGGTTTAGTAGAATTAATCTACAGAAAGAACAATTTTAGTTTTACTGCTATTATATGTCCTTGGAGGTGTTTTTCGTAATTCATAGTGTTCTTTTGAAGGTAAGGAACTTAACCTAAAATTTTGGCTCAGATTGGGTAATGTTCCTTCTCCACCAGTAAATTCAGGTTCCAAAAATTACAAAAATAGCTTTCTGACAGTTATATTGTAATACTGCACTCATAACAGGCTACATGTAGCTAAGTTAACGTCTTAAACATGTAGGGAATAAATAACTACTAGTTAAAAACATGTTTTAAACTGTTATTTTAAACAAACATTTACATATAACAAATACTGCTATCACCGATACGAGAAAATACCAGTTCTGCCCATCGCTATCATGGCACACAAACGAAGAAATCTGCCACCGCCAGTGTTCTCATATCACGTTTACCAAAATTGAATATCAAAAACATTTCTGAATTTTTACTTTTTATTTATTATATTGCTAATTTTATTTTGAAATATAATATTCTAAATTTTAAGGTTGATTGACAGTTTAATCTAACATTTCTGGCGACAGTTTCTGCCTTTGTGGACTCTGACCGTTTATGTGGTGTTTCTCACCGTTTGCGTTGGGATCTCATTGGTTATGTGGGTCTTCTGACCGTCTTCAAGTTTGGGTTTTCTGACCGTTTTTATGGGAGTTTTGACCGTTTATGTGTGTGGGAATTCTGACCGTTTGTGTGGGCGTTCTGACCGTTTTCGCATTTGGGAATTCTGACCGTTTGTGTGTGGGTTCTGACCGTTGTGTGGGGGTTCTGAACGTTTTCGCATTTGGGGATTCTGACCGTTTTTAGTTTTGGGGTTTCTGACCGTTGGGAGTTCTGACCATTTGGGTGTTTGGGGTTTTTGGCTGTTTTGTGGGGATTCTGACCGTTTGTGTGGGGGTTCTGACCGTTCCTACTTTTGGGGTTTCTGACCGTGGGGGTTCTGACCTAGACCCAAATATCATGGTAAGGGGAAGGAGCATCACCATTACCACTCTGAGGCTGAATATCAATGACATCGGCAAGGCTCAGAGATGGACAGAGGGCGACATCTTGATGTCTACCTTTACTGCAAGTTCGTAGAGCTGACAACTATACACCGCTAAAACATGTCAAGAAATAGTAACAGATGATTCATGGATTCTCCTAGGGGAAAATATTCCGGAGTTAAACTAGTCCCTCATTCAGATCTCCGGGCGGGGATTGCTTTAGGGGGCTCCAAGAACAGGATTAAGAAAGACTTTAGAATATGAACGTAAAACGTACGAACATTATACCAAACGGGCGCTCTTCAGGTGGTGGTACGCGAGACCGAGAAGTATGAGCTAGATATATTAGCGATACAAGAAATTCGGTGGAAGGGTCAAGATAGCATCCCACAGGGCAAGTACACTTTCTACTACGGGGGAACACAGTCTCACTATTTCGGAACAGGATTCCTCATTAAAAACATGATCCTTCAGGCTGTTCAGAATATAAAGTTCTTAAACGAAAGATTATCGTACGTTACGATACGTACTCGATGGGACAACATGGTTTTATTAAACGTCTATGTTCCGACCGAGGTGACTGCTGATAACGACAATGATATATTCTACGATGAGCTAGAAAGGCTGTTTGACCGAATGCCGAAGTATATTTTGAAAATTGTTGTGGGTGATTTCAATGTACAGGTAGGGAGGGAAGAAAAATATAGAGTTACTATAGGCAAATACAGCATTCATGAAAAGACCAACAACAATGGAGAAAGACATAACTTTCGCGATTTCGAAATACCTATGGTAAAGAGCACGTACTTTGAACACAAAGTCATACACAAATACACATGGGTATCTCCGGACGGCAAACTCTCAACCAGATCGATCACGTATTAGTAGAGAGACGAAGACACACCAACATAATGGATGTTAGGTCGTACAGAGGAGCAGAAGGTGACACCGACCATCAATTAGTGATCACAACAGTAAGGAAAAAGTTATGCATCGCGAACAGAGAAAGCAAGGGATCAAAACAACTGAAATTCGAAGTTAAACAATTAAATAATCTGCTGGTTATACTTTACGATTGCGAAAGTTGGAGTGCGAACCTAGCAGATGAACATAAATTACGTGTTTTTGAAAATAAGAGTTTGAGAAAGATATACGGGCCGAAACGGGACGAGATGACTGGCAAGTGGAGGAGACTGCATAGTGAAGAGCTCCACGGACTGTACGATTCACAAGATGTAAAAATAATGAAATCGCGACGACTAAAGTGGGCAGGCCGTGTAGCTCGGATGGGGGAAAACGAAGATTATATTCTATCCTGGTTGGAAGGACGGATGGAAGGAGATCATTGGGAAAACCGAGACGTCGTTGGAAGGAGAATATTAGAAGATATCTTCGAGAAGAAGGTGTTCGTGATGAAAACTGGCTTGATATTGCCCAGGATAAAATCCAATGGCGAACGTTTGTTACTGCGGCTATGAACTTGCGAGTTCCATAAGCCATAGATTTAGTTAATTCCTTTATATTGTAAAAAAATTCGAATACTGAGGTAAGGAATAACAAAGTTGAAAGAAGTCACCCGTTGTTTGAACTTTGCAACTTGGTTGGTTGATTGATAATGTGGAACTTGACATTCTTTAAATTTAATTTCTTTTAAGGGTCGAGCATTTTGGTATTGAAAAACTTTCTACTGTCTTTACGGAAGTGTTTTGGTTGGATTCGTTTTTTTTTTGTAGTTGGCAATTTTCGCACTCGAATATCTAACTAAAACACTACTGCAAGAACTTGAAACTTACAGGTTTGAAGTATGTATGTAGTAGACTGTTAGCCTATCTAAAATTCTGAATCTCCCTGATTTAGTTGGGAGTGCGTTGTGGATGTAAAGTATCTAGAAACACTTTTCTTCCTATCTCTGATTTGCAAGTTTAAATTGCAAAAACTGATATTTAAAAATTTTTCTTCTTTATCTGTATGGTAAGTCCTGCTACCTCTGTACAGAATTTTTATGTTTCTAAGTCGATTGAGACGTATGCGCGAACACACGTCTATGTGGTATCTTTAAACATGGAACATAGACTTGTGTTCGCACATACGCCTCAATTGAGCAAGTCAATTGAAAGTACTGTATAGCTGTTGATGATGGATGTGTTAGTGAATTAATCAATTAATAAAGTTCAAACTGGTTAAGTTGGAAGTCAAATATCTGATAAATTTGTAAAGATAAGAACTTGAAACATTTGCTAAGCTGATAGGAAGATCGTTACACGGCACAAAAGTATAAGCTTCTCCGTTTCATCCGGGTCTGAATTATAGAAGTAACAATTGTCTATGCTGTTTCCTGTAAATGTGCTGTGTCGGTGATGTCGAAGAACCGAAAAGGTGTAAAGGTCCATATATTGTATTTTACGAGGATAAAATTTAAGTTGTCACCGGAGTCGTTCTCTCTCCTTCCGCGGTAATGAAATTTATTGTATCTTCGAGAATAGTAAAAAAATTATTTGATGTTGTTAATGTTTTCGTTAAAATTAAGTTCAAAGTTATTATTTGCTTCTACCATTCAAATTAATATTTATATATCATCGTCTACAATTATAGCTATCTGGATGTTGCCTAAGGATAATGCCTATGGTACGTGGCCTGCATCTGGTGAAATCGATATAATGGAAAGCAGAGGAAATAATGATTATGGGGATCTTGGCATTCAGCATTATGGTTCTACTCTTCACTGGGGACCACGTTGGCCTTATAATGGCTCTCCTAGAACCCATTGGGAAAGGTAAATCTTTTTGTTAACTAAGAAACCATATAAATTCATTTTTACTGTTGTAATAAAAATATTTTGCTTTAAATGAGTAGCAAACGATAGTTTTTATGTGGCGTTGCATGATATTTTATGTATGTGTTTTTGGATGTATTTTACAAGCGTGTAAGGGAAGGGAGGAGAGGTAGGAAAATTAACTTGAAAGTTAAGGGGAAATACATTTTCTGAATTGCAGTGAACAAAACTTCGGCTTACTATTTCTTGAAATATTACCTTTTTTTACTCGCGGAAGTACAAAGATGCATTTAAATGAATTTATCGTACCGTTGGTAAATTAATAATAGAGCAGTTGCACTGCGAGCAGAAGACTAGTGTTTGATTCCCCATCAATTTCCCTGCATTTATTAAATACTTTTCATGAGAGATAAATGCACATGGGAACTTTACTTATCATAAATCTGTTTATTCTGAACTACTTCGCTTTAACAATAATAACATATTTTGAGGTATACTTTGACAAAAATAAAGTAAAAGTAAAATTGTATTTATTTTTTGAAAAAACAAAAAATGCAGTCACACTTTCTTGGTTATGATGTTCTAGGAAGACCATTCATTCTATATTTAGGGATTTGCTTACGGTGATCATGGCTCCTGGAATCTCAAGAGGTTGAAACTAAAGCAACTACAATATTTCTATTTTGTTATTTTAATCACTATACGATGTTTCATCTTTACGTTAGATAGACCATAAATAAATTCCATTTAAAAATAAACTTCGTAAAATACAGTTTTCTTTGTTCCTCACACTACTAAGAAAATGTTTGTTGCTCGGATTCCATTACGCTTGCATGTTCTTTCGTTTGTTAATTTTTCTTTTTCAGTATTATTTACTAATATTTTGTTTAAGGGCATCTTAATTAAGAGTTTCTTTAATTATTGTATTGCAAAATATAAGGTTGTGAATCGGAAGTCCAGTGTAGCTTATGATTATAATAAAATAACTCGATCAATTGCGATTATAAGTTGTAACTAATATTGATTTAATAATAAAAAATAGTGTATTACTTAGACTTCGAAATAAGATTTAACAATTACCATCTTCAATAATTTTGCGGAAACTTTATCTTGATTGCTGAGGACATTAGTAATTGTTTATAATTGTTAGTAATTCTTAGAAAACTTAGTAGTTCAGTGGATGGTGTCATGCCCTATTTTAGTATTTCAATAAAATTAGTGACTTGATACTGCAAAAAGTTTTTTAGAAATTTAATGTGTTATCTATTTATACCATGGACAAAAGGCTACGCATCGTTTCTCCGGAAAGTTGAGCTAAAAATACTTTTAAAATTTAATAACTAGTGGTTAATACTTCCAAACTTTAATGACTAGAACATACGGAAATATTGCAAAGAAATTGCTTATTCCGATTTCATCTTGATATTTTTAGAAATATACTATACAACTAGCATTTTTGTAATGTGTAAGCTAATGTTGATTTTAGTGCTTTTGGAACTGAAAAATCTTTTGTTCTTTAGTTTCATTATACATTTTATTGTTAGATGTTGTGTACAACAGTACAACAAACGACGGCCCTGTTGATATTCGATATCTCTTTTAAATTATCTGGAGAACAGGAGATAAGGAAGCAATTGTATTTGTCTTAGAAGTTCGAATAGTATGACAACCTCATGGATATGATTCACCAGGCTTATATTCATTTTTGCTTTTTGTTGCTGATTCAATATTACTGCATGGTATGTTTAGAAGTGTAATTTTGTCTGCGCCCAAAACGTTATATATTTTTTCCTCTATAGAACTCTTTCTGCAACCGATTTCGCAGCTGATTATCACACATATGGAGTTATTTGGAGTCCTACCACCGTAAGCTTCACTTTGGATGGAGAAGTCATTGGTTCAGTTACACCTCCTGCAGGTGGTTTCTGGGAGCTTGGCGGTTTCGAGAATGATCCAGGCGGTGCTAATCCATGGGCTGGATCAGAAATTGCTCCCTTCGATAAACCTGTAAGATTACCCTTCAGTACTGTGAATGTTTAATGCTTTTAAGGATACGTTAAGGCATGTTGAATCTATTGACTTGAACGAAAACTGAAGTTTTGAATTTTATTTTCTTTATGTCCTTTCCATGGAGACTTTTAAATGATTCCGAAGAAATTACGAAATGTTTTAATTAAGATAGAATGGAGCTTTATACTCGTATGGACCAACTACTATACAGCTATCTAAGAGCATCTAGGTTAAAGATAGAGTATGTTCATATAAAATACTTCTATAGTGCTGTCGAGGCACAATATAAAAGAAATTATTCTATTCCTTAAAGACAGGTAAGAATTAACAAACACACGATAGACTATTCCACGTTAAAGACGCTTATTTACCGGAACATTCTATATAAACTATTAACGTGACTTCTAACCTATGAAGATGGCCCATCTCGTATTCGACTGTAAAAGTACAGTATAAAAATAATATATCATTTAAATTCTATGAGGGGGTATCAAAAGGTTCATGCAATCACCAGGAAATAAAAACTCTGGATAACTTATATATCATATTTTAATTATTTTTTCTTTACATAGTCACCATGCTTGTTGACACATTTTTCTCAACAGCCTTTCGCCTTATGCAAGTGGTTCTTATAGAACACTGTAGTTTGAGCCTGAAACCACTGCTTCACTTCAGAAATGACGTTATACCGGGTGTCAAAATGGCATGCTTTCAGTGGGAATTTCATATGTAAATAAGATGAAGTTACTCAGTGCCTAGACTAGGAAATATGGAGAATGAGACAACATTTCGAATCTCAATTGCATTGCTTTCGAAAGGGATGAACTGGCAGAATGGTCTATTCGATTCCTCTTGTGCACAGGAGTGAGAAATCATGGTACCCATCGTACAGACAATTTATGAAGGTGAAGCTGGTGAAGAATTATGTTCTAGATGGACTCATAACTACTACTGATTACAGCCATGACATTTTCAATGGTTATCCTCATGTCTTCCACTGTTATCCTTTCCTCTTTCTTCGTCAGAGTAGCATAATCGGCGACTGAAGGTATCTCAGTTCTTCGGTAATCGAAAATCGTCATATTACCAGTTTGGAACTTGTGTTTCTACTTGATTACCATCTTATAGGATGGACTTTTCTTTCTATACACAGCATTCATCTCATTGTGAATTACTTTCGCTGATAAACCCTGGAGATGCAGAATCTTGATCAGATTCCGTACCTCTATTTTGTTAATCATGACACTTTTGTTAATTTTACTTGGAGAAAATAAAACCACCACCACAGCAATAACAACAAAAACATAAATAAACATCAGAAATACAAAAAAATGTGTGAAGAGCACACAAGGACCAAGTTACAATACGAATGCCAGAGGGTGTTGGTAGTTAGTTTTCATCAGGGTGATTGCACAAACTTTTTGATACTCTTTGTTCATTAGAATGTAAGCAATGTTCAATTATGCACCAAGGAAATTATTTTGCACTGAATTAAGTTGTTCAGAAGCATTAAATGTACTTTGAATAAAGAATGGCCTACTTTTCCAAAATATTTTGTACATAATAATTGACACAATTCGTTTCTGGCGATGTTGACGAACACTGAATAAAAGTAGTACTGTTTAGCTTAGGGGAATAATACTTTATAGAAATTCGTATTAATAATTTATTATACTAACTGTTTACTCATTCCCTACTTTTTCCGATTTTGGAGAATTCCAGAAAAATGAAATAAGTTACTATCATCTTGCAAAGCAGGCAAGTTAGTAATTATGGTACTCTGTGATAAGAAGCGATAAATGCGGCAAAGAAGCTACTATTAGCTATGATATATTAGTGAACACAAATTATGCTCATTCACATTGAATAAAATTGATTTATGGCTATTAGCTATCCATAACGTAGGCCGTGATAGGGTGTGAGAAGGAGTCGTCCACGACCTATATTGAGGGTATCATTCTGACATTTGTCTGGTGTGACAGAACGCACCCTAAAACTCAGTCTGGATGGTCGGCCGCCGGTATCCAACACAGGACCTTTCGAATTGGTCAGTCACATACCTTGCCTAAAGTTAGTTGTTTGTAATATTTATCGCTTTATATCACAGAGTTTCTTAATTACTACCTTGGTTTGATTACAAAATTATAATAATGTATTGTTTCCCCTGAATTCTCAAAAGTTAAAGGCAGTGAGGGTAAGCTTTTTGCCAACAATTAAGGTGTTAGGAGTTACCTTCATAACATAAATACTTTAATTGAACATAGACACTTAAATTGTAAAGAAGCAAATAATCCTCTTAATCTGGTCTCTTTTGTTCTCTTCACAGTTCTATTTCATTTTGAACGTAGCCGTAGGAGGTGGATTTTTTCCAGATGGTGTTCCTAACAACCCATGTGGTAAACCATGGTCATCAAGTTCGTATCACGCAAAGAGAGATTTTTGGGAGGGCAGGAGTTGTTGGCAAACAACATGGAATGGTGAAGACGCTGCTTTGAAGATCGATTATGTCAGAGTTTGGTCTCTCGAGTAGTTCATCAATCTTATTTCCTGAAAAAGCACTGCGTTTCAATTTTATAACAAAGAACTCTCACGTGTTAAGCTGTACGTATCGCATATAAACGAAATAAACAGCTTAAATGTTATGAATTGTTTTTCTTATTTTTAATACGTTGTATACTTTAATAAAAGAATAAAATTTTACATTTATATAGTTTACAGTAACTTAGGCTTCAGCTCACCTTGATCGATATATTTTCTCAGCCCGGAAAGGGAAAGTAGTGGTCTCTGATCAGCCTGTCTTCTATCAATAGAGCGTAAGGTAATGTGTTGGCGATGCACTGTGGTTGGTGGCTCTAATCCTAACAATACTAAGCAAACTACTGGACTGGCCTCGGTACCTCACTAAATAAGCTTCTCTATAAATCAGATGAAACTGGTATGTTCACAACTTAGATGGTACACATAAATTATAATAAAAGAAGGCAGCTTGTCTACTGGAGAGATATACAGCTTTGGTCTATAGTAATTTAGAAATAAAATTATTTCTAATGAAATGCAGATGTTAAACACGAGACATAAAATACAAATCGTTTACAAGAAGCAAAATAATTAATATACTTGTTTCAAAAAAGAAAATACGTTTTGTTTGCACCAAATGGATGGTTGCGGCACTTTTTCCTTAGGAAACTTATCAGAATGTATAGTACTGGCGGTGATGGCAGGGGATTAGCTACTGTGGTGCAAAAACCCTCAATGGGGGTGAATTCCTTTCAAGGGGCTCTTCACCCTAGTCTCCCGAATCGACCTCCGGCCTTGGGTATTCTCTTGAGGTGAAGGGGTCATAAAATGTAGTTACGCTTCTGGATGATGGTGATGATTATAAGTCGTAAATTTAGCAATGCATTGTAATTACTGAAATATTAATAAAATTGATATACTGAAATATATTGTGTTTGTTTTTTAAAACTAGTTTTGAAAAGTTGCGGCGTGATTCAAACTGGGGTGAGGGACAAGTGAACTTGATTGAGGCTCTCTCGTGAATACAATCGTGAGCATAGACTACTGTTATTGGGTGTAATGTGCTACTTCTCCTTTATTCATAGACCCGTGGGAAACTTCGGGGCTCGTGGTTGACTCACTAGCCAAGACGGAGAACTTCTTATTTACTCGCTGTAACCTTGTATGATAATGTATATTGAGATTTTGGAGAGTCATGCTTTTCAACAATCCGATTACAGTCAAGCGCACAAGTAAAAGTTCTGAGACGGTATAGTTATTGCGTGATCGACCACCACCGAGGTCCTCTGCTGATTAATCTTAACGAGGGATTATTCACTCGTGTTGGCGACCGGCGCACACTGGAACGAAAATCCCCAAAACACGGCGAAATGAATACCGTCTGAAAGTTGAGTTAATGTTGGTCGGACTTATAGGTGTGTTGTCTGCTTCACATTCGCTGTTTCTATAAGAGCAACAGTATAGGTTTAAGTCTGCACGAAAAATAGCAACTATCTTCCAAGCGTCCATGTCCACACGGGCCCTTGTCCATTCATCATAAATGTGAGGAAATGGCACAAGCCCCTGGTATAAGCTTCTAATTTCTAAACGCTAGGGCAAATTTGCAGATATGACTATCTTAAAATAATGTTGAAGAAGGTAGTAGTTCACAAATATTTTACTTTTGCAAAATAATATTGAAAAAGAAAAAATATATATTATGACGGTTCTTGGTAAGTGAAGAATTCCTTCCTCCCGGAGTACCAATCCGTACAATAATTTACCGGGCAGTAATTAAACGTGTACGTCCCACTTCTCTTGAAAAGAGCGCCGCGGGATAATATAGCTTCCGTGATAACGAGCGAGGACAAAGGCAACCCTACTGCTCACCCTTGGGGTCCTGTATAATACTTCCAAACCAGTAAGCCAGTGAATTCCGGAGACAGAGGTTGGTGGAACGGTAATACCGATAATAGTTCCTCTGATCCCCGAAATACTGTAAAAACGCACAAAAATCAACAAATAGATGAATGTGTGCAAATGGCGGGAAACGGTCGCAAAGTGCGTGACGAACGTTGAAACGCTTGAAAATGGGTGAAAAACACTGTATTTAGGCGGAAAACCACGTTTTTAGTATTTGGAGCCCCGACTCAAAAATCCACACCACTTCTACTGACTCCGACCAAAATATTGAAAAATGTCACTTTTGGTGAAACTTCACGAAATACCTTAGTAGAAATGTTTTCTTCAGTATTCCAATAAATACTAACACTTTTCACACCATTTAGAGTACTTTATTACTATTTTCAGAAATCGAACTTTTTCCGGAATTATGGTATTCCGTCGGTACAAAAGGTAAAACATACACAAAAACGCCAATAAGTTGATATGTTACTACAAAGCAATGAATATATTTAATATTTGACCTGATTACAGGGCACACACGCGATTATTCTTTTGTGTGTGCGTTTACTTCTGTAGGCACGTGATAATTTTACCAAAAATTGAGTGCGTTTGAATGTGTCAAAACACGAGTAACATACACAATAATACACTCTACTAATAACGAAACGATCAAAAATGAATAAAGTTTATCTGAATGCTTTTGACATAAATTATAAGAGATTATCGTTAATGAAAATGTTTATCGGCCGGGTACCCGTAAAGCGTTGAGCCCAACGTTACACAATTTTTACTTAATTCTGCAACTATATTTTCCTTACGCTCTTACGAAGTTTACGTACACCTGTGCTCCATGAACATTCGAGTCCGATGAAGTATATTTTATACTTAACATGCACAACAATATTTATTTTTCATTAACAAGTAACAAGGTTGTACTTCACATTAGTTGACGGAGTACAATTAAATTTCTCGACATTCGGCTTTAATCTCTGAACGTGCTTTGTTGACATATACCCGATAGGCACTGATCAAGAATTGTTATATTATATTTCAAGTGTCGCTTTAACAGACGTCCTGACAGTTTGAAGAAATTGTAAGCGACTTATATCACAATCTTTTTAATAGTATTATCTTTACTTTTACGAGTTAGGTTTTCTCTAATATTACTTCAGTTCAATGTACTTGTAGCGCGCGAGTAATTTTATTGTATCACAGTATTACATAATTTACGCTATTAGTATCTTTTTTATAATACAGGAGTTTTGAACTGACTACTTAGGTTCCGTACAAAACTTTTTTTTTCTTACAATTCTTGTGTTTGCATTGATTTTTTATTTATTTGCTTTCGAGTCCATTGAATGCTAGCTAGTTACGGCTTACTTTATTTCATACTCTAATGATGCATTCGAGTTTGTTATAATGAATAATGTTGTCTAGATTTGCTCTACTATTTTGTAATTCAACAACATAACACAAGTAAACCGTACTACTACTACGACTCAAAACTAAATATACCAAAAGAATAATAGGATCCTTTATTTAGTTGAATTGTATTTCTTTAGTTATTGCCCACAGAAAAACTATCTAAACTAAGGCAAGGTAGGAACGCGTATCGGACAATCGACAACGACGTCAACAATAGCATCCCGAGCATCAACAATCCGCGTTTAATCACGTGACTTCTTTTTTCGTTTTCAAGAGCACTGTTGACGATATGTAACTGATGCAACGATGCTACACATAATCCGATGTCATTTCACTCGACACAAGAAAATATAGCATCCCTTCTGAAGCTTGCAAATAGTCACTACAAATATGTAATTAGATTCCAACAGGTTGTCTATAATTAAGAGAAACGAGAAAGGTTACCTTCAGTGCTGCATACAAGTCGTCCAGCAAAACGAGGTATACGTTACTTATTCCCTTGTGGTAATTATTCCAGCTTTTCGTCCTGTTTTTGTGTTCCTGTAAATCCTTGGAACTTACTGATCCTTTTGCACTATAAGTTTTGTATATATAAGTAATTACACTTGTACAAGGAGAGTTTCTGTCGCTGACACACATTTAATGTTTCCTCTCCAGTGCAGCGCGCAATGTCTTCTGCTGTATCGCTCGATGCAATGTTGCCAGCTCTCTCGGGCAGAATTGTCCAGCACCGACACAAACATACGCCGGGCGTTGACTCAAGCATGCGACGATATCAATGCGTGTCGGAATATAAAAATTACTTTAAGAATATCCAACTGCACTAAATGTTATTATAATCATGTGAGGGCGAATTACCTGTCCGTCACAATATACAGCTTTTACTGTTAATTATGTTTATGTTCTTTACTTTCTTACGAAATTCAAATGAATTTGTAGACTTTCGGAATTTTAGTTTTTTATTTAGGGGGTCCTACACCCTCGACCCCTGACTCGGCGTTGAGGCACCGAGACAGAAGGACCTTTGCGCATTTATAATTTCCCATATTACTAAAAATAAAAAATAAAAAATAAAAATACAAAAATAAAGAAGTGAGAGAGAGGGAGGAAGGGATTAGTTTTTTCTTGGCCCTTTTTCCGCGGTTTGGGGAGGGGGGATATTTTTTCTTTATTTTATTTTTATTTCTACATTGTTTAGTTTGATTTGACTTGAGTTTGTTACATTGTTTATTTACATTAATTAATTTATTAATTTAGTGTATTTGTTACTTTATTACTTGTGGCTTGTTTTTAGTATTTGTTTATTTAATTCCCTTTCCCTTTTATCCTTTCTGTTACACATTTAATAGTCACACATCGCCAGATATTGTTTATTATTTTAGTTTTTTTCTTATAATTTTTATTCACTACGCTAGCTATTTTCGCTATTGCTTTTCTTTCTAGTTTATATGTTGTCGTTTTTTTCAGAACATTACTATCTTCTATATCCATATTTTTATTTACAGCTGAATCCCTGCTATATATATAGTATTACGATCCTGCCAATGTATATATATCTGGTGTAGTAAAAAGTAATCCATTATTTTGCCATTAGATGGCTTCAGTGATCTGTATCTCGCGTTGTATAAGTCCGATCGGGTTCGACGAGATGGCGTTCAAACGATGAGATTGCGTACTACAAACACTGTTCAGATAGTTGTGATGAGTTGACTCAGTGTTGTGTGAGCGCGCGTCAAAATGGACACTAGCAAAGAGAAAATACGCTATATTTTACAGTTTTTCTTCGATAAAGGCGAAAACGCAAGCCAGGCGGCTGCAAATGTGAATAGTGTTTATGGTCCTGATACTGTAACAGCCAATCACGCGCAATTTTGGTTTCGTCGATTCCGTGCCAGTAATTTTGACGTCAAAGATGTACCACGCACTGGAAGGCCACGTGTCGAAAATGTCGATAAAATCATGGACATTGTCGCGTCCGACCTTCATGTAAGCACTGTGTCGATTGCCCAAGAGCTAAACATTGCACAAAAAACCGTGTGGAACCATTTGCATAAGGCTGGATACAAAAATAAGCTTGATGTATGGGTGCCACACGAGTTAACGCAGAAAAACCTCATGGACCGAATTTCCATCTGCGAATCGCTACTGAATCGCAACAAAAGCGACCCATTTCTGAAGCGGTTGGTGACTGGTGATGAAAAGTGGATCACTTACGACAACGTCACGCGAAAACGGTCGTGGGCGAAGCGCGGTGCGCCGGCGCAAACGGTGCCCAAGCCAGGATTGACGGCCAGGAAGGTTTTGCTGTGTGTTTGGTGGGATTGGCAGGGAATTATCTACTATGAGCTGCTCCCCTACGGTCAAACCCTTAACTCGGAACTATACTGTCAACAATTGGACCGTCTGAAGGCAGCAATCGCCAAGAAGCGCCCAGCTTTGGCCAATAGGAGAGGCATTGTTTTCCACCAGGACAACGCCAGGCCACACACATCGATAGTGACTCGCCAGAAGCTCCGGGAGCTTGGTTGGGAGGTTCTTATGCATCCACCTTATAGTCCGTACCTGGCACCGAGTGATTACCATCTGTTCCTGTCCATGGAAAACACGTTTGCTGGTGAAAAATTCGCTTCAAGAGAGGCTTGTGAAAATCGACTGTCTCAATTTTTTGCCAATAGGGACAAGGGCTTCTATGAGAGAGGCATCATGATATTACCTTCCAAATGGCAACACGTTATCGAACAAAACGGCGCATATGTGACCTAAATCGGATCATTCTAACTATGGTAAGTCAAGTCTTCAATGTCATGCAAAAATAATGGATTACTTTTTACTACACCAGATATAATATACAATTCCACATCAGCGAAATCCCAGTGGTATATCCCTATTCCTTTAAAGTATTTATCACTATTTCTAACCTGTTTAGCTATCCTACTATTAATATATTCTAATAAGCCTAGTCCTAACCTAATTCTATCTCTCTCACATTTACGCTAGCGGTAAGGGGTCTTCTTCAGACGAGCTGGATCCCGGCGACTGGAGCACATACTCCAATTCCTCAGATCAGGGCCCTCCTAGGACGCATCTCCTCTTCTCAGCCTCCTCCACACTTCGACACTGCACTTCACCACATTCACAACCGCACTCATTTCACACGCATTCCGATTTTATTTATTCCGCCAATCCAGCGCCTCGGAGTTCCGATTGCCATCCATACCTTTGGTTGGCAGCCAGGCGCTGGGGGCTTCTCTAGGCGGTTATAGGTTTCACGTCTCTACTTATCACTGAATTTAATCACATCTTTTAGAAAATGAAATTAGCATAGCTATGGTCTCAGAAGCCACATTAACGGCAGACAAAACAATCAAATTAAACCGCTATAAAATTTACAGGGAAGACAGGCTAGACTATATCAGGGCCTTGGAGTTCTTCTAGCTATAATATCAAATCTCAAGCATGAAGAACTCCCCCTCCCCGCTCTCAACAGTAGAAGCAATTGGAGAAAAAGTTCATATTAACCATAGACTAATTAACATAGTAGGGGGTTATTATAACTCACCCTCCATCCGCATAGATACAACGGACATCAGGAAAATAATTAACGTAGGCCCTAGTACATTGTTAGCAGGGGAACTAAACAGTAAACGTCGCCACTTCTGTAGTCGTAAAGCAAGTCCGAATGGAAACAAGCTCTATTCCTTTTTACAAAGTTGAGCACTCCAAGTATTAAGCCAATACCAACCAACGCACTATCCTGCAAACGGCAACCCGCCGGATTTACTGGACTATGCGCTATATAATAATGTACCGTTTTATATGCAAATACATGTTACAAACGAGTTAGATTCAGACCACCTGCCAATATCAATTTCAATTAATGAACATCCTGAAACTGACGGTAATCTACAACTGCCCGATTACTTCAAAGCAAACTGGAAACTGTATAGTGAATCCACCCAGCAAAACATTCCAAGAGAGTATTCTATCACTAGCAAAACAGACATAGAAACAGCAGTTCTCAAACTTACTCAAGTGATACAGAATGCGAAAGCCATTTCTATCCCGAACAAGAAGGAACATCACACATCCGGACTCCCAGATAACATAAAAAAATAATTAAGTTCCGGAACGGCGTCAGAAAAAAAATATCAACGCACCCGGGACCCCCGATACAAAAATCAGATCAATAACTTAAGACGACAGATCAAAAGAGAAATAATTATTTACAAAAGAAAAAAATGGTAGGATCAGTAAATTAAGCATCACTGACAATTCGGTTTGGAAGGTTAAAAAAATCTCACTACACCATACACACCAACTCCCTCACTACACGAGAAAAATGGACTTGTTTACTCAAACGTAGACAAAGCAAATGCTCTGGCAGATACACTGGAGAAAACGTTCCAACCAAATACTTCCTCATCAGACCCACGTCATGATAGAAACGTGAAAAGACCCACGTCATGATAGAAACGTGAAAAGAACAGTTTCACCTTTTTTAATGCGGAACATGGTCCCAACTTCAGAAAGGTTAAGGGTAAAACAAATCCTGTCCATTATAAAGAAATTAAAGCCATTCAAAGCCAGTGGATCCGACAATATACAAAACGTTTTGCTCAAACATCTTCCTAACGAAACCATTGTGTTCCAAAAATAATAATCAACAGTATCCTAAAATATGCATACTTTCCACAATATTGGAAAACGGCTAAAGTAGTAAGCTTGCCTAAACCAGGAAAAAGATCCAAAGTTTCCACAAAACCACAGGCCAATTAGCTTATTACATACAATGGCGAAAGACACAGAATCGGTAAAACTCAAACAGGTTAACAGGCACTTAAAATCACAAAATATACTTATCAGTGCACAGTTTGGCTTCAGGTAGAAACACTCCACCACGCACCAACTCGTTAGGATAGTAGAAAACATTACAGACAAGTTCAATAGAAGCCAATGCACTATTGCATCTTTCTTGACGCTGAGAAGGTATTCAACCGAGTATGGATCACAGGGCTCCTCTACAAACTAATTGCTACAAACTACCCAACCACCTCATACATCTACTATAGTTATACCTTACCAAACGTAAATTCTATGTATCCGTATAGGACATATCCCCAAAACGGATAAAACAGACATAGCGCTCTTCGCTGACGACACTTGGCTGCATGCAAATAGCTGGCAACCGTACCAGGCAACAAAATATTTACAAACCCATTTAGATGCCATGGAACTTCGTTTCTCCAAATGGAAAATCAAAGTAAACGTGAGAAAAAGTGAAGCTGTCGATTTCACACGCAGGAAAAGAAAACCTACTCACCCACCAAAACTGTTCGATAATCACACTCACTGGAATAATCATGCAAAATACCTTGGGGTACAACTGGACTCAAAACTCACCTTTGCAAGACATATACAATCCCAAATAGACAAAGCTACAGGAAGACTAGAAGAGCTCAAAAGCTTATTAACTAGCAATCGGCTAAACTTAAAGACAAAAGCAACACGATACAAAATGCTCATACAACCGATTCTTTTATAAGCAGCACCAACATGGAGATACGCTGCACAAGTACATATAAAGAAGCTACAAACATTTCAAAACAGAGTCATTAAAATAATAACTAAATATCCTAGGTACACAAGGCTCATTCCGCTACAATGTAGCCTCAACATACAACCAATATATCAGAGTATCACAGACACAACACAGAAATTCTCCTCCACCAAGGACATTCACAAAATAACCTGATTTCCCAACTTGGATCATATAGCACAGGCTTTCATATGAAACACAAAATACAACTAAACGTACTAACCCCTATAACACCCAAATTAATTCAAAGAAACCCAATTACAAGCATGATCTCCATGAGTACAAATAGGAAAAAATTATATATCTGTGTGTAACTAAGTGTATGTGAGTATATATAGAGGGTGGTCCACCTAAAATTAGCACATCAAATATCTCGGCTCCTATTTCACATAGAGCTTTGAAATAAAAAAGTGGATTGGTAATTTGCATATGGCGAATCAAGTGGTAATATTTTGAGTATCAGTGGGGGACCGAGTATATCCATACGGGGGTCAACTACAAAATTTTAAACGAAAGTGGGGTAACTATTTACTTCATTGGAACAAAGAGTGAAAATGGAACAACTTTAAGAGGAAACATGATGAAATTTTACCTACGATATAGCAGTTACGACAGCCAATTGTTATTGGAAAAACTTTGGTAAACTTTATTTTTATATGGGTCAGTCTAGTAACTTTGGACTTCGGCCCGTCACAATTCGCCTTTAGCTGTTAAAATCCACACCCATGCTCCTGCCGGGACTCGAACCCGGGCCATTCGATCCTATGGCCTACCGCCGAAGACCGCTCGGCCGGCTATTGTTATTGGAATAATAGTACGGCGCCTCAAATTAAAAAGTCAAATAACTCGGTTACTATTTCCAGTGTTCGATTTGGCTAGAGGAAAGCCGGGGAATTTCCCTAGTGTTTGAGGATTTCATTCCCATTTGTTGATTCTGAATATCATTCCAACCAGGGATTTCATTAGTTATAGGATAACCCCTTCGCAAATTATAAATTTAACAATCCGAACACAGATGTCATTTTCAATGAGCTTTCGCTAAGCAAGCCTGTAAGTGCTGTTTACTTGGTAGGCTAAATCTTGTATATCATCCTAGACAATATTTGTAAGGTATTATTCGTATGATCATTTGTTGTTTTATTTTTTTATATTTTATTTTCTGTTTACAAAAATGGACTACAAAGAGAACAGATGAACAAGGGTAAACTAGAAGGACAACAAGATTAAAAATAATACATTATTCGGCCATAACCCCAACCATCAAATAGGAAGAAAGCAAGGACTACAAAGAGAACAGATGAACAAGGGTAAACTAGAAGGACAACAAGATTAAAAATAATACATTATTCGGCAATAACCCCAACCATCAAATAGGAAGAAAGCAAAATAAAAAACAATCTTTTGTCGTTGGACGAGTTTGTTGAATAGTTACGTAAAAGCATTCATGCGAATGTAAAGATTTTGCGATCTACGGGAAAAAACACGTGATGTATTCAAGCTAACTGAACCAAATACGTCTCCCAAGTATTAGTATTAGGATACTGAGGATTCATAATGGTGTTTACCAAAGCAGAAAAAAATTACATATTGTTGGCCTACGGTGATGTAGGAAAAATGCAAGGCAAGCACGTATTCTGTACGCAGAAAAATATCCTGATAGACGTGAGCCTTGCAGTTACGGGAAACTGGTAGTTTTGCACCTCGAAAACGTGTACGCACGAAACCAATAACTGGGCCAATAGGAACTGTGAATGTGCTTGCTGCTGTTGAGGTTGATCCTCATACAAGCTCCCATGATGTCTCACGAGGTAGTGGTATGAGTAAATCCAGTGTACTTAGAATATTGCGTCACAATAACTACCGTCCGTTTCATGTGTTACTACATCAGGAATTCCACGGAAACGATTTTCAAAATTGTGTCGAATTCTGTGCTTGGGCTATAAGACAAAATTTAGCATTAATACTTTTTACAGATGAAGCAAGGTTCACGAATCATGGGCAAGTTAATTACGAAATATGCATTATTGGGCAATAAGAAATCCACATTGGTTGCGTCAGGTGGAGCATCAACGTCAATGGAGCGTGAACGTGTGGTGTGGAATAGTTGGGGAACACCTCAGTGGGCCAGTTTCTTTAGAAGGTACCTTAAATGTTGCCAGGTACAGAGAATTATTAGAACGTGAACTATTTCCCATGCTAGAAGACGTACCGTTAGTAACTCGTATGAATGTGTGGTTCCAACACGATGGATGTCCAGCCCACAGTGCAAGAGAGAGCAGGGAAATACTTGACCAGATATTTCCTGGCAAATGCATTGGGCGTAGACTCCATTGTATGGCCTGCACGGTCTACCTATTTAACCCCGATTTGATGTTTATTTTAATGTGTTTCACGTTTTGTAGTATCTTAAAAGTATCGATTTTCTAGACACACATTCATGCCTACCCATCCAGAGTAGCGTAAGAATTTACAACGTAATATAAATACACATATATTTTTCTTCCATTTTCTTTCTCTTCTTCCTTTTTTGTATTTCTAAACGTATTTCTTATGCATATCCAAACGTAAGAGATGATATTATGTTGTATTATTTTCGCTCACCATTTTAAATGATATTTTCCTTTCTTTTATCTGAAAAATATTTGTTGAGTTTTTATACATGGTTAAACATGGTCCTCATTGTCTTTGAAAAATGCCGTGAGTTTGAGATATAAGTAGAATTTTTTAAATTTATTTTTAAAATGAGAACGGGGTTATTTAACATATCAATATAAGCTATAGTTTTACGAGAAATACATTGGTGAACTTAGTCTTGCCATAAATGTATTTTTGAGACAGATAGTGAGATATGGCATTAGTATGAGATTCTGGGAATACTGCCGCAGGTTCTTCTGTTAGGTAGATACGAATTGTTGTGTTCCGGAAATGATGCAAAAACGAGGTTAGTTGCAGGTTCCACGTCATAAATATTTATCGTGAAATGGTTCACTACTTCTTTAGAGACTGACTTGCCGTATCGAAGTAGGTTCCGTTCTTTGCGTCGGGGCAAGGGTGTTTCCCAGCAACCCAGTTGTCTTTATTTTAGCATGCATCTTTGAGGTACTTTACCGTGTGTGTCCGCGTTGGCGAAAGGGATTGTTAAGAGTGATGTTAGTGGTATTTGCATACCACGTCACTTAGGGCTGCAAGACATCCTTCTTTTCCCGAACATGTCATCTTTTTTAAGCACAGTTATTTCGTCCGGGTTCTTTTTCTGTGAAGTCATCCTTTGTTCTGTTTTTTTTTCTGCCATAACATATGCATGCTAGAAGTAATGCTACGATAAATATCTTGAAATTACAAAGAGGTTGTAATTGTCATTTTGTTGGCAATATTTATTTATACTAAGATAGAATTTTCAATAAAAATGTTACCACTACTGAAATGTGTGAACACTGTTTTAAATTTAGAGTAAACATGGTCGTTGTATTCTACTTTTCTAATTTAATTCACTATTTTTTTTTCTTTCCCCTTCAGATTCCTTATGTTAAGTTAGCCTGGATTAGTTAAAATTCGTTTAGATTATATTGGAATAGGTTTTGTTAGATTAGTTTGACTTTGCGTATCCTAAACTTAATTTTTTCCCTTCTGTTCACGTGTCCACTCGTATAAAACTTTATTTTTATATGGGCCAGTCTAGTAACTTTGGACTTCGACCCGTCACGTTTCGCTCCTTAGCTATTAAAATCTACAAACAGCCATGCCGCAGCTGGAATTCGAACCCGGGCCTTTCAAGGCTTTGGCCTACCGCCGCAGAGCGCACGGCTACCCGGCCGGCACGTGTCCACTGGTGTACTTAATATTTTTTAAGAGTGAGTATTACTTTAGCTTGCATCGGGCGCTCTCATTATAAACAACTTTACTAATAAGTATTTAAAAGAAAATCAAACAAATTTTTACGCACACGTTCTAAGACCAAAAGAATCCGGGTACCCGACTGAAAATGAAGTACAAGTGTGGGTCCCACCATTGGGTTTGGAGACACTGGCAGTTGATACAGTGTTGGTCCACCCTT
This sequence comes from Lepisma saccharinum, assembly GCA_022664845.1. NCBI lineage: Eukaryota > Metazoa > Arthropoda > Insecta > Zygentoma > Lepismatidae > Lepisma > Lepisma saccharinum. The sequence continues at coordinate 23,803 of JAGDQP010027871.1, forward strand.
AGCTTTGATGACACAAATTTTTAACACGGAAAAAGAACTTTACTAAAGGACTGTATAAGAGGAACAGGCTTATTTGAGGTGCAGTAATATCATTCCAATAACAATTGGTTATCGTAGCTGGTACATTGTAGCGAATATATATTAAAAAAAACATTTCCTCTGAACGTTGAGGCGTATGCACAAACAAAAGTTTATTTGCTATGTTAAAAGATAGGGCATAGCCTTTTGTTAGCGCATACGCCTCATTTGCTGCAATTTTACTACTTGTTCCAAAGAAGTGTGTATTTACCCCACTTTCTATTTAAAATTTTGTAGTTGACCCCTCGTATGGGCCCCTCGTTGACCCCTCGTCACTGACACTGAAAATATTACAATTTGATTTGCCATATGCAAATTACCAATCCACTTTTTTATTTTAAAGCACTATGTGAAATAGGAGCTGAGTTATTTGACATATCAATTTGAGACGCCAAACTATCATTCCAATAACAATTAGCTGTCGTAGTTGCTATACCGTAGGTAATATTACAAGTTTCCTCTAAAAGTTGTTCCATTTTCACTTATTGCTCCAAAGAAGTAAATAGTTACTACACTGTCCATTTAAAATTTTGTAGTTGACCCCTCGTATGGGTATTCCCGAACCGCCACGGACACTGAAAATATTACAATTTAATTTGCCATATACAACTTAGTAATTCACTTTTTTAGGTAGATTTCGAAGAAAAAGCTACCTATTGAGATCGGTACGATATCAAGTATATACAGGGTGTAACAAAAGTCCCTTGTCATAGGCCAACTTG
>JAGDQP010027872.1:0-16964 GCA_022664845.1 Lepisma saccharinum
ATATATGACAGTTTTGTGTCACATATTTCGGGTTATATATAAAAGATTACCTTGAACCTTTCTTTTAATCGTCAATATGTCATTTATATCCCTTGGCTTCTGGAATCGACATTTATCATAATTAGACCTCTGAATCTGCATAGAAGTATGATCCGGTATTATAATCATGTGCAAGCTTTTCGTTGTTACAAAAATATCACATTGACAATTTTTCTCTGAATCTGTATCCACGTGTGTGGTGGTATAAAATTGTGAACCGTATACAAAACGGGTTATGTTTACAAAGTAATTAATACGTGAAAGTGTGCATATATAAACAAATACAGTAACTACTGTTGGAGTTATTCTTTCTTAGGTTTTTAGTGTACTTGGCTACACTGAATGTAGGTCAACATACTTTTAGGTACGGAATATGTTTGTGTGTACTGTTATACAGAAGACTTCATTAACGGGAATACTCGTTTTAACCATTCTGTGGATGGACATGCAAGTAAGCTTCGCGCATTTCCTTTAACGCTTGCCAATATTTTATACAGTCCATTGAAGTTAGTTGATTTGATTAGCGAGTTGTGATAAGTATTCCGATCAGTACATCAATGGAACACTTTTAGAACACGGGTGTTATTTTTAGTCGTATTAAGAAGGAAATAAAAAGGTGTTTGTTTTAATGATATGTGCTCAAAAAAAAAGATACAAAACATGTTCTCTAAACTCAATAAAAGATAGAATAAGTTTCTATCAGTGGCGGATCCAGACAAGATGTACCCCCCCCCCTAACGGAATATCCTTTATATATTATTTTTAATAAATTATTGAATTGAATTTGTTTATGGCCTTTTGGCATCTTTGGCTCAGATCGGGATGTGGTAGGTAGAGGATTGGGAAGGTAGGTACCTTTCTTAAGGTACCATCTCCGCATTCGCATGGTGAAACTGAGGCAAACCTTGGGAAAGCTTAGTCAGTATAGTCGGCCATGAGGTTCGAACTCACGTATCTATACCCATTACCAATCCAGTTTCCGTGATGTTACCACCTGGACTACGGGGAGGGGGAGGGGCTGTCAACAATTTATATCAGATTTATATAAACTTCGATTTGTTTCCGAACAAATCTAACTTATCTAGAAATATCCATTTTGGGGGATACTGTGTCATATTCCTTGATAAAACATAGTACTATGATACATTTATACTTAAATATTAAATTTGTCGGAGAATATCGAAAATATCCGTGGTTCATTACACCTGCGCCCGCGTCACGAGAATCCTGGATCCGCCACTGGTTTCTTTTATAAACTTAGAGAAGCCTCGAGGACAAATTACCGAACTGCGTATATAATGAAACTAAGGCGAATTGTTGAAATGGGGAAGGTTAATCAGATATATAAAGGACCTGCCAGTTTTGGAGTTTCACCATATGAAAAACGGCTAAATAAATCGAGGTTGCTGAACCTAAAATCTGAAATCAGTTTCTTTGTTGGCAATGGCGGTTGCTTGGGAAACGGGAACACCCACATAATTTTTTCTATCGTGTCGAATATCCATTTTGATGCAGATAGGTATAACGGTACGGAAGCAATTTGAAATAAATGAATGTAAAAAAAATGAGTTGCCCACACCGCATCATTTAAGACAGTTTCGGCGACTGTGAACTAGTCTAACCCAGTTCTATCTAACGACACCACAACCACCTCTTTACACTTTATGGTTCCTGAAATTTATGTTTTAAACACGGACGGCCAAAATAAGCGGTATTTTATAAGGTCCCTTATTGTTAGCTCTCCTATGAAGGAAAACAAAAAGTAACGTGATAATCTGTTGCATTATTTTAAACATCACTTATACGGTTTGAGGATAAAACTTACAAAAATTATTTAAATAATTCTTTTGCTGTGTACTCAGCCAAAATAAGTTCGATAATTCATAAACTTCTTAAGGATATTAATGTTGTTTAGTACGGGAGAAAAAAGAAGTCAAAGAAATTATTTAATTCTACTTAGTCGCTCACTTTTGCTGAAATTTCATTTATTCTAAGTACGCTTTTATGAAATCCTTATTATTTATAACTTTTCTATTTCCTATAGAATTTTACTTTCACATTCTTTGCACTAGATATCCAGATCTACTCAAGAAAGTAATTCTCTTCTCTATATTTGTCGTATCCTTACCCCCACATGTCAAATAACTATGTTCCACATGTGCTTACATGTCATAGAAAAAAAAAAAGAACGTATAATTCAGCAAAAGTAACCCGCAGACTCAAAACGTTTCACGAAAATTATCACATGCTGATTACAGCCAATGAAAAATGCATACTTTTTCTAGTTTGTCCAAAAATGCAGGAGAAAGAGGGAGGGAGATACATCCTACATATGCAGGTGTAAAGCCAAAAGGTGTCGGCTGTCTTTCTCCTTATTACGTGTATAATTTGAAGTCAATGCACGTTCCTATATCAAGAGTGTCACACTTTCTACTGGAAGTCTCTTTGCAGCATAACAAAGCAGCTACACACTCACACACACACACCTACGTTCAATGTATTCATATGTTCTTATTTTTTTTTAACAAGTAACTTCTGATCTTTCTTTATCATACATGTGTTAATACTTATATACTGCATGGTGCGACCTATTAATTTTCTTTTGAGATGAAAGTTTAGTGGTGAGGGCCGCCAATCAGCACTAGGGAGCTGGAGACAGTTCAATGCTTGGTCACACCGGATATCATCCCTGAGGATTGGCAAAATTTTGCACTTAGTTCTACATGAGTAATCCAGATATGGCTGTTACCAGTAGTAATACGGATAATTTCATATTCTTTTCCTCGCAAAATGTGCTCACTATGGGTCATCATCCCCCGTCAGCCACAAACTGTACGGGAACTACGGGTCACGATATATTATTTTACCTCCTCTTCATTATACGTATAAAATTATATTTTTATGTGGGGCAAAGACATTTTTAGAAGAGGTCGTGCCTCCCCTAGCCCCCCTTACTGGCTAGAAACTCCCCATAAGACACCTTTTCCCGTTGTGCTTCTTTCCTTAAATTACTCTACTGAGAGTCGCCAACTGTTTTCTTCATATCGATTATAAAAGTGAGTACAGTTGTGAACTACAACACTATACCACATATTATGCTCTCAGTCTGACTTATACATATACTTGCTCTTACATTCCCAACTATTAATATTAACAAAATGTTTGTTACATAAATATTAAGCTCAGTGAAAAGTAACGATCTCTAACGATAGATGCCAGCACTATCTCCGTATATCTCTGATGTATTTTTATCGTTGCACGAAATTTCAATGTTGCTCCTACAAATTCATTACATAACAATGCCAATTTTTATTTTCATTTCTCTTCATTGTTGAAATCGCTTGATTGTTGTTGTGAATATCAAAACCTTTAACAATGAAGCTCTTTCAACAATGAACAAGAAAGAAAATTAAAAACCGGCATTGATCGAACTCTTCAAATGGTTATGAACTTTCTTCCCTGAAAGTTAGAATGAACTCTCTAGGCTTGAATTTGTAGGATCAGCATTGAAATTTCTTGCAACGATAAAAATACATTAGACATATACGGAGGTAGTGCTGCCATCTTTTGTTGGAGATCGTTGTTTTACATTAACCTTAACAGCAATAACAATAAGAGGAAGGATTTAGGAAGGAACCAGTTTTGGGCTTTTTCAATGTACCATCCCTCCATTTGCCTGGTGTGATCGAGGGGAAGACCAGGTTAAACCTTAGTAAGAATTGCCGGCAACAGGACTTGAACCTAAAACTTCTCATTTAGAAGACGAGTACTCTATCGACTCGTGGTCGCGGTGGATTAATGGTTAGAGCACTCACCTTTGGCGCTTGGGGTCGTCGGTTCAAACTCATGTGGGCTTTGAATGGACAAACACCGTGTACATGGGTTTTCTCAGGATTCTCCCGTTTCCTCCCACTTTCTTCACTCCATCAATCATTCCATCATCGTCCATCCGGCCTGAGGCAAAGTTGCCTAAAGGCCTTAAAAATTAAATTAAAAAATTCACTCTACCGACGGCACTATCTCATTGGTATTATGAAAGGTACAATAAATATGTAAAGTTTTGTTTAATTTATTCTTATAAACTAAAAGCAACTGTCCTTTATGGTACAGAAATTGCCTGGCAACCTTGCTTAAATACAGTGCAATACACTCAATTACGGAAGTACTTATCTCATAATAACACATTTCCAGGGTTAACCGGGGTTAAATTTAATGTTGAACTCTAAATTTAGCAGAATTAGAAGCTCTTCCTGACAGAACTTTAAGAAAAAAGTGTAACTGTGTTTAACTTGTAACATTAAATTACGTAGCGTGAGATGGAGGTGAGGAAAAGTTCTCTGGAACGTAAGGTCACCTCAGAATGTATTAGTGACCTCAAGATTTCAAGGAACACTGTACGTAATTGAAATAGCTACAAACGACCGGAAATAAAATTACGATCACAGATCAATCTCAGGTTAGAATATAAACTTTTTATAACATGAGAGACGTGTCCACAAACAGGAAATGCTTTTTTTTTTACGCTCCTTTCTTCTAGTTCCTGTTAGAAAAAAAAAAAGGTCTTAAAAGCTCAAAACATACGGATGCGGAAGGCGTTAACAACTTTTACTTTTGTTGTTTCTTTTAGGCTTCAGCAGCAAATGCTGTGACCTTGAGGTGTCGTTGGAAAGGTCTCGGTGAGACAAGTTCAAACCCTTGTCATTCATCCAGATCGGAGGGGTGGTCCGCCAGAGATAGGGTAGGGCAATTTGTAACCTTTGAACTACCAGGGCTGGGTTCAGGAGTCGTTGCAAAGGTCTCAATGAGACGGGAGATACGGATGGATGCTTATTTTCCAACTCAGGAACTACTAGGGCTAGAAAGTGCGTCGAGGTTTCGTGGGAAAGGTCTCGGTGAGACAAGGTGAAACCTGTGTAGATTATCCAGATCTCAGAGCTGTTTTTTTTAATAGATTCTGAGATACCGGAGGCAATTTTCAACTCAGGACTATGAGGGTTGTGAAGGTGCTTGAGATGTCGTTGGAAATGTCTCGCTGCTGAAACCTGGCGGTAACATACATGCACAGTTCCCCGACTGTCCCTCGCTTCACTTGTTTATATTTAGTGATAATAAGTTAAGTATATTTGATATTTTTGAAGTACAGTTTTATTTATTTATTCTAAAGCATTTTGTTTTAAATTTATTATTATTATTTGTGTTTATGAATTATCCAGACATAGCTGCCAGTATTTAAACTCAGACTTCCTACGAACAATTTACTTCTATTTCGTGGAATAATCGAAGGTCATTTTCGTCAGATCTCCCCCCATCCAGCCCCATATCATCGCTCTGCTCACACTCTTATAATATTAATTTTGCCCACACTCAGACAAGCTATTTTATACAGACTGGAAACTCTTTATAAGTTCCATGAAAAGACATTGCTTCAAATCAGAAATTCAAAGTTCATCGGGCATGACATCACACTACATCATCATACTACATTGGAACCTCGATAACTCGAATTCCTTGATATCTCGAATTTTGTTCATTTCCTTTCACCCCATATTAATTCACCTCTATAAGTCGAATCATTCGAATAAAATCCTCGATAAATCGAATTTTTGTTGCTTTCTCAACGTGCTATTCACCCGTTATAGCTAATGAACTATAGAACCTCTACAAGTCGATGTGATAGTATAAACACTTCTATAAACCGAAGTTTTAGTCTGGTAAATCTTTGTAAGTGGGAAGGTTACGGAGTTGAACGATCTGAGCCGAGTCCCCTCTCTGACGACAATCGAGTGACGAATTTTTCGAAACTTCGCATATTGTCATTTCCGTACCCAACGGTTAGAACGGGTGTAAGCCGCCAGCTCACCAGCTGAGCTTCTCAGTGCCAGAGTGCCAGTGCCCTTCGAGTGTCTGTTGCGTAGTGATTAGCACGCAGTTAAGTAAAATTATTTTATTTGGGCCAGTGTAGTAAGTTTTTAGACTTCGACCCGTCTCGATTACGTGATTGCAATGCTTGATAAAATCCACAAACAGCTATGCTCTAGCAGGGATTCGAACTTGCGATCTTTAGGACGCTGGTCTAATGTCTCAGACCTCACGACTACCTTGATCGGTATGCAGTTTAGTGTTTCATATGATGATGAAGCGAAAATGCAAGATCCTTACTATAAAAGAGAAGCGTTAGTCAGTTCTGACCCTTTATATCTCGAAGTTCCCTGTTATGCCTCTCGGTAACTTGAGCCTCGCTAAGTCGAAATATTCGACAAATCGAATTTTCTGTTTTCCCCTTCAGATCCAAGTTATCGAGGTTCCATTCGGGCACGTAACCAGAGGGGAGCAGGGGGATGAACCCCCTCTAGCATGATCGTAAGCACCTTTCTCCCAGCACATGTTGACCAGGCGTGTTGGAAGAGAAGAAAACGAAGCTCTCAACTGTGATCGCCACTGTCTTTTATTCACAGCAGCTCCCCAATTGCATCACGATGCTGGGTGGGCACCGTTCCAGACCCTCTCGCTTTAGAAAAAAAAATATTTTGGCAGAGCCGAGAATCAAACCCACGACCCCACGATCAGCAGTCAGTAACGGTAACCACTAGACCAACAGGGCGGTCGCTTGCATATTTCTTTGCCATCTAAACTTGGGTTGAACCCTCCTCTGAGGGTTTAAGCTGGTTACGGCCCTGGTTTCACTGTATTGCAAGCAAAACTTCAATCAGTTGGAGAGTCCCGGGTTCAGTACCCGGTGGGTGCACAAGGCTAAATTAAACTGTATTTTCCGTCCTTATGACGTCATCTTCATTCCATGCAAGGCAATGACAAAAATCTTCATTGGTTCACCTTGTCCATGGATCTTCGGGACAATTTTCTGCCTCAGAGCAGAACATCCATCATTGTATAATTCTGTATTTATGTGCTGTATTTAACAAAGAAACTCTTCAATGCATTATTATTGTTATTATTATAAGCAAATATGTACTCCTTTATTTTTAGAATGTTGTAGGCTTATCTTAAAACTATTGTAACATTTGCCCATCTTACGTGTTATTTTACTGGTGATCCTAATTTCTCAAGAACGAATATCTCATTAAGTACTTGGACACAAAAGCCCAATGAGCATTAATAAGAAGGCCAGATATGGTCCTTGATTAAAGAGAAAAAAACTAGCCTGCAGGTACGTGACTTCCTTGTTTATTAAGATGTAATTATGATGTTAAGTTTTTTTCTTCTTCCGACAAGAATTCCCACGCCTACATCTCAGTAAGACGTCGTCCCATATTTCCTAAGGCTACTTTTTTTTGGAGGGGGGGCTTATTTCTTATTGTTGTTAGTGTGTATATTTCTCTTCTTCTGCTAAATTCAACCGACAGATTCACTTAGTATATTTCATAAGAGTAAAAATCCAGCATCGGAGGTCCATTTCGTAACGTCGCAAGCTTCGAATAGATAATGGGGTAGTCTTTCTAACTGAAAGTTTAACAGGTTTTCTTCTGTTTCACCAGGTGAATGGTTGGATGGTATCTAACTGTAAGCAAAGACTTGGTTATTATATTCTCTATCCTTTTTCCCCAGAAAAGTGTTTGCCGGGGTATCTCATCTCATCCTTCAGACATGACAAGTTTTGGCCATAGCTGCCTGCTGACAAGCAAACGTTCTAGTAGGGGAAGATGACAGTTATTGTTTTCACTTCCATAATTTTAGAATGCAAAAGTATGTATGGCAACACTGGAAATAAGCTTTTACTTTTAAAACACTGGGGGAATAGAAAGCAATTATACATTATTGAGTACTAGAGGGAAGGTGCTACGTATCAGAGAGGATGGGAAACATGACCGCCATCTTGAAATCAGCCACACCGAATTTCCGTCGATTTTTTTTTATTATTGTTTTTATGAGAAAGAGGTTCGTGTAATGTATCAATATTGGCTACAATTTTACCGGAAATATCATTTGTGAAATCATACTTACTACAGTATAAGTATATTCCTGGGAGAAAGGGTACCCCATTCAAAAATAACCGAAGTTTGGATAAGGCGCTCGTGCACGTTATAGTGTCGGAAAATACCGTTAGGTGTCGTTAGTGTAGTTAAAACTAACCCACATTATTCTGTGAGGAATGGATCGTTGCACTTTCTTTTTTGTGTGTGCTTTGGGACCAAGTGCTGCGATTTTACATATCTAACCTCAAGCGTGCGGTAAATTTTGTTTCCTTTTGGTGGAGAACTATAACTGAAACAGTTATTTCGTTTAGGTAAAGACTTTTAGAACTACCTGTTCAGCAAAACACTGGAATTTGAATTCTATTTATGGTCTTTAGGAATCTAAGGCTCAGGCCGGAATAGGGAAGGGGAAAGGACTCGGGAAGTTGTCGGCCAGGACCTATTTTGAAGGTGCCATCCCGGGATTTTCCTGGTGTGACTGAGGAAAAGCTCTGGAAAAACTTCAGTAAGGATGTTCGGCCCCTGGGATCGAACCCACGACCTCCCGAATGCTACGCCTACGCTCTACCACTCAGTTACGGTGGCTCGGTGTAAAACACTGGAGTCTAGGAGTAGCTTTCCTGTCAAAAATGGCGCCTTGTTAATTGAATAGCAATCAAGATCTTGCCGACTTTCCATGAGTAGGAATGATGATGACATCAAAGAAAGGTGGCCAAGTAATCAATGAAAAATTTGGAAAGAGATGCATTAGGCATGGAGTTGATGCTGTCGACTTTTAACAAAAGAATCTGCATATGAAACGTAGCCCTATGTATACGAATAAAATGGTGCAAAGTTTGCTTAGAGAGGATAAAAAAATTAATTAAATTTGAGAAAGAATCGCATGAATGTGCGCTCTTATTTGAAAAAGCGAATTAAATCTTGTGTCCTCGTGGCCAACTCGTAATAACGTCATTAAAGTTGGTTCTTGTGAAACACCAAGAACCATACCACACGGAATGACCCACGTGGCAGACTTACGCAGAACAATAGTGTACAGTGGCGATATCTAACGGTATTACCAAGAACTATAAGGTTTACGCGCATCTAGTTCGAATTCCTGTTACTTTTGAGTGTAATCTTGTAATAATATATGACATTAATATGGGATAGTTGATTCAAAGGTTTTGGAAACGGCTCTTTGAAAAAGCCAAAGAAATAAAACCTAAATCATATCTATTGGTTTTGTACGTAGGACGTTGTCTACTAGGAAGCATGGCAATGCTGGCTATCATCTTGAAATCATCATCTTTCTTAGCCGAAATTTTGAAATGGAAAGAACGTCCTGTAATATACGAAAGTAGAGAACTTTCATTAGAAAGACTTTCTTTCATTTACTATTGCTTTATTTCTTTTTTTAATTTTACTATCAGGCTAAACAGATACCATTGGTTTAAGTTCATCACGTATGAGGGATGATGTCTCTTGGCGATAACTCTCCTGAGGAAAATTATGACGTTAGCACCTAGGGCTTTGCCTTAGGTACCATTCCGGCAGTTGTGCGGTGAGACCGAGGAAGAGCCTGGAAAACTTCAGCAAGTTTGTCCGACAGCGGGGCTCGAATACGTGTGTAAGTAGTAATGACATCAATGTAGTGTGGAAGCGGTTTCCATCATTTGCAGCACTTGCTGAATGTATTCAGTTACAAAGCTAAAGTTATGTGTCAAATCTAAGGCTGTGTTCAAAAGCGCAAGTATGCACTTTGTGTTTGCACACTCGAAGTGCGTACTAGTTAGCACGTACTTCGCTAAATATGTCCGTTTTATTAATAGGCCGCAGTACCTAATGTGTGTGTATTGTGGAGTTTCATATTTTTAAGGATATTGGATAAATATCAAGCAGTAATGAAATTTTGGAAAGCGGCCCCAAAAATTCATGTGAATGTGTATCAAATGAACTAACATATTTTTTCACAATGTTTATTTTAACTGAGAAATTAAGAATTCCCGTATTTGGTGACGTCATACGCCTACGCAATTACAAATGTTCTAGTTTCTCAACTAAAATAAAGTCAAAATATCAGATAGTTCATTTCATACATATTCACAAGTATTATGGGGCCGCTTTTCAAAATTTCATTATCAGCTGTCATTTGTCAAATTTCTTTTAAAATATGAAAACTCTCTCTCACACACAAGCACATTAGGTACGGAGGCCTCTTAACTTCTTGGAAAATGAACTTTTAAAATGAAGCGTTTGTATTTAATGAATTACTCGGTTAAGAACGGTACGAGACATAGATCATTTTCTACACACAAAAATGTGGATTTAGATCAGTGTTCCTTTATTGTGCCTATTTTGCTGTGTCACACAGAGACACATTTATGACAAACTGCCTTCTCAAAACGTATTTCTAATCAAATCCTAGCCAAAATTGATGGTTAAACACGACCCCCCTTCTCGTCTTTTTAAATTACAATGAAATTCAATGTCGAATTCAAGATGGCAGCCATGATTCAGATATGCTGTAGGAAGTAGCGCTTTCCACCCTATTACCCATTAATGTGTATACCATACTATAAGATTTTCGTTGTCGTGTACACCCATTTTGCTTTTAGCGCCGCTTCTCCACTGCTGCCTCTTACAGTACACAAATTAATTATTTCCTCTACTTTCCGCAGTGACAAATAGCACTCTGCAATTATATATCTAGGTATATTAAAAGAATGATATCAAGTAAATAACAACATAAGCGTGCAATAACAACTAGTGCTGTTTCTGTGACACCTTTAATAAAGTAGAAAGGAAGAGACCCGGAATGGTAACTACGTTTTTACAACAGTCAAGTGTTTATAAAGAGTGCGAGAGAGAGAGAGATAGGAAGAAATGCACTTCTGTTAACGACAAAAAGTATTTTCTTCTTGATACATTCAAAGTTAAGACCATTTTTTTTTACTTATTTTGCAATTATATTAGTGTGTGTGTGTGTGTGAGAGAGAGAGAGAGAGAGCATTGGGGAGGAGGAGAAACCACCATATAAACGAAAGGGAATAAAACCGTTAACTTATATTCATAAAGCAAGAGTTATTAACATACTTTTGGTTCCATTAATTAACTTTGGAGTGTATTCTTTTTCTTCTTCTTTTAACTGAAGTAAGTCTTAATAAGAGGACTGAAGCAGCGAACGGTAGGAATATATATATATATATATATATATATATATATATATATATATGTCTGTGTGTGTGTGTGTAAGGGAGAGAAGAGAAAAATCCTTTTACTTGATGCAGTTGTCATCTTAATCTGCGGTGAAGATGCATTTTTAAGAGAGACATGTGGAAAAGGTTTTTTTTTTTTTAATTTTTTAAGAAAAGGAGGTCACCTAGATCTCAATAGTTTCTTTCTTTCTTTACCTTTACCATCAATTGCCTCGACTTCTTGTCTACGCTATAGTTTTTACCTCATTAAATTTTACTCATTATTTGGGTTCCTTTTTTTTTTCCTGTTCAATAATAGCCTGTCTTTCTCTTCCTCTGTAGAAAACTCCCACGAATTTAGGCTGCCATTTTTTTTTTTTCATTCTTATCTGGTTTTCAATTTTACTTTGTTATTGGAGCGCTCAATGGGTAAGTATTTATACAGAAAAGGAAATGACTTCAAAGTATTTTTATTGAAACATGGGTAAAGTTTGTAAAGAAACCGTCTGACTATACTTATCCTTAACTCTCTAGCTCTCCATCTATCTGTATATCCATCCATCTACTGTATATATTCATCAATCTGTATATCCATCTGCTTCTATATCCATCTGTTTCTACATCCATCTATTTGTATATCCATCTGTCTCTATATCAATCTACCTCTATATCCATCTGTTTCTATATCTATTTATCTCTACTGATCTCTCTATCTCTCTCACTTTTTGATCTCGGAGTTGATTTGTAATATTCTTATCAAGTGCACAGCTCCCTTTTTCGCGGCCCCACTGAAACCCTGATCAATCATCGCGGCATACCATATAATAGAAACTTTGCAAGTAGTAGCCTCCAAAAAGTGTTATTCTTAAAGATTTCCACACCAGGAAAATTCTTGATCGGGTTCCCTTTCGATTCGCGGCACTCCAGTTGAGAATTACCTTTTTTTTAAGGACAGTTACTAATGTGACATTTGAACTACACTGGAATTTAAATCCGAGGCTATAGTGAGGGCAGGATTGCCAGATGTCCTCTTTTTTTCCAAGACATTTCCTCTCTTTAAGAATATTCTGTTGGGCGAGTTCTTTTCTCATCAGTAAAGTCAGTTGTTCTAGTGCCATATATTTTCACAGAAATATCGTTAAAATTCTATTTAAAAAATATTGATGTAATGAGAAACATTCCTAATTCGTAATTTAACATTCAGATTTACTGTAACGGTTTTGTAAATATCTTGCATTTAATTCTTTCCTGCTTGTCTACTTCACGTTAGTGGAAAACTACTTGAAATCTGGCAACCCTAAGTGCGGGTGGGACAGCCAACATACGATGCATCGTCGCCACTTAAATAGTTTACCCCAACTTGATATATAATATGGCCACCATGGTAGCTGGATTTCAGAATTTTGTTCTCTCTGTCTTCTTCTTCTTTCTCCAACGTTGTGTATTGAATTGGTTTATGGCCTATATGAATCTATAGTTCATGGTTTATGGCCTGTAGGCATTTTATCTAATGGTTTATGGCGTGTAGGTATCTATAGCTAATGGTTTATGGCCTGTAGGCATTCTAGCTAATCATTTATGGCGCGTAGGTATCTATAGCTAATGGTTTATGGCCTATAGGTATTATAGCTAATGGTTTATGGCCTATAGATATTATAGCTAATGATTTATGGCGCGTAGGTATCTATAGCTAATGGTTTATGGCCTGTAGGTATTATAGCTAATGATTTATGGCGTGTAGGCATCTATAGTTCAGACCTCTAACTTTGTGTGAATGAATGAAATTAATTTTATGGACATTAACAGCACTATGGGTTACGATCGTCCCGAGTCTAACTTTGTGTGTGTGATTGTGAGTGTACTGTGTGCATGAGCAGACGTATGGGAGCATGATGAATCCCTGAACAAGTCATAAATGTTTGCTTTTTTAATGGCGCCGAGGGACAACTACTTGTGAATTTCAGGAACTTGTTAAAGCTAGAAAATTCAGGATGAAAACGCAGCAATAAAAAGACCCTTTCCTCTATACAAAAAGGAAGAGAGAAATATGGAATTTCAACCTTAAATCAAGACAGCATTCCAACATTCGTCTGGTGTGACTGACAGAGAAATTTTGCAATGATTGTCTGGAATTAAACTGACAAAATTCCTAAACCCTCGGTGCGTAGGATCATTTGAAGTTTTATAAATGTACTCTGCCATGTTTTCTGAAAGCATTGAATCTACACAAGACTGGCATATTTAGCTGTGAAAGCTTTCTAGAAGAATTCTGTATGCTAATAATATTTTTTTCAACAATGAATTTTTTTAATTCTGAACATAAAACTCGTGATCATCGTGCACAGACACAAACAATATCAATATGTAGGTCTGACGTCATGCATTATTATGATGAATCTGACAAAAACATAAAATTTCTCAACACTTCCATCTACACTGCGAAATTCCTTTCAACTACGAAAGAATTTAACTTTCACCATCGGTAGTGTTAATAGAGACATAGCCTACTACTTCTACGGATCATAAGGCCTTAGATGAAAATAAAATTCCTTTGTTTACAACATTGTTGCATACTTAACAAGTTATGCAAATTACTGTATTATAAACGGACAGATTAAAACAGTAATACATTGTCTTGTTTCACAAAATATAAGGACGCTAGATGGAGGCTCTGAACTTGTCACTCAGAAAATAGAGTATTTGGTACCTAATAATATCAAGTTAAAGCTAAACCTTCTGTTTCTTTTCTTGCTTTCCCACGAGAATTAGAAAAAGTGCCTTTCCAGAGAAATCAGGACACTATAAAGAACTATTAATCAATTTACATACAAAACCCCTTTGTTGAAATGTTTTTAATATTCCCTGGTATGCACTGAAAGACTTTTTCAACTGTTTAATAGTAATGTCTTATAGGGGTGCACAAGATGGTACATCAGATATACATGTCGAGATTTAATGTGAAATTTACAGCGTTTATTGAGATGTTAGTTTAAACAAAGACTTTCAAAATTTGTTACGCACCTATAAATGCTTCTGTGTGGTTTTCTTCAGTCTTAGAAGTAACATAAGTAGGATAATTGAATTCTGCTTTACTTGCTCCAGTATGTTCTATGTTAATGACTCTAGGATAGTAACGCTGCGGGTTTTCAGTTCATCTAGACTTGTGGTTGATAACGATGGGACCTAAACAGGATCCTTGGCGTATTCCCAGAGTAAAAAAAAATCAGACATTAGTTCAGGTGACGTTGTGGGCCACCTGTAGAGCACAATGGCATGGAAACTCCTATGACCAACACATTGCAAGGCAGAATTTCGTTGAGTTAATAAGGTACATTGCCGTCAGTGGTGTTCTCTAGTTACAACCTTCAAAAGCTCTACGATTCCCTGTTTCATTTGGTGTGTACTAATACTCGTATATGGTTCGACGAATGCACCAATGATATTTAGTATTTCCGTTTGTGCTTCCTAATCCGTCCTGTAAATCTCTCTCATTTAACTAACTAGATTAGTATTGATAAAATGGGACTGTTTAATTGCGGCTTATGCTCGTTACAAGTCGCTTGAATGACCTCCCTCAGTGATCACTCTTCTGGGAAAAGTGATGGGAATGGTATCGCCGAGGTCCTTTTTGTCTATGTACCATATCGGCAGGCATTTGCCTGTTGAAGCTACATAAAATCCCAGTCAGGAAGGCCGAAGACAGTGCTGATCCGGAAGTCAGGGATGATGTAAAAGCACACTAGTGCCTCTACCAAAGCACGTAGCCAGAAACTGACTTCAGATTGGGCTTCAGAAACCTTTGATTTATCCAATCGTTTTGAATCTGGTAAGCATACAACCTTATTTTAATGCTATTCTTGCACTATGTGTACATACGCTATAGCATCTAAACGAAACCAGATTGAAAGAAACTGACTTCAGATTTCAGTTTAGCGACCTCGATTTACTCAGCCATTATGAATATGGTGACGTCATAACCATTATATATGGTATTTTTATACTGAATTTGATTTTTTAAGGCCTCTAGACAACTATTGCTCAGGCCGTATTTTGATACTATATGCACTTCAGTGTTGTCATCGAGTCCGCCCTAAGTTTATAATATAAACATTATTACTACTATTATTAAGCAAATATGGACGGATGAATCCTCCAAATAAGAAAAAGAATTAGCAAAAGCGGTTCTAATATTAGGGGTCTTCGATACTTGAAATTGAATATCGAACTTCGATATTTTTGGATATTGATATTTAACAATATATCGAACAAATTATCAAAATATCGAACAACTTATCGAAATGTCGAACCAATCGAAATATCGAACAAATCATCGGAATATCAAACTAAATATCGAACAAATTATCAAAATATTAAACAACTTATCGAAATATCGAACTTAATATCAAATTATCGAAATATCAAACTTAATATCGAACCAGAATACTAAAATGAATATTGAAATATCGTATGGAAATATCGATATATCGAATATTAAAAAGTTTCAATATGGCAGTTTCAATTTTTTTTTTAAATATTTATTCGATGTATCAAAATTGAAACATCCCTATCTAATATTTCTTAAATGACAGTAATATTTATTATCGTTACATCAAACCGCCTATAGGGTAAGAAAAACACATTGTCTGTTTATCTGCATCTGTTTTCAGATAATAGAAAAGGGAAATCCCCCCCCCCCTCGGGTCCCGCTCCAAAAATATGCACAACTGCTCCACATCATCATAAATTATTAATATCTGAAACGGATGAGCGGTAATTCGCTGAAAAGAGTGATTCGTAAACCTTGTAATCAAAGGGGTCCCGGGTTCTCTTCCTGTTGGGGAGACAAGTGGTTCGGAGTCCACGTTAAACTGTGCAGATCCCGTATTTAGGACATCATCTTCATAAGATGAGACCCAGCCCTCGTGTTCAAGGCAGTAACGTTACGGATTTCCAATGAGTAAGCACGTGGGTTCGAATCCCACAGCCGACCATCCTGACTTAAGGTTTCCAGGTTTTCCTCTTAGTTTCATCAGGTGAATGCCGGGATGGTACCTTAAGAAAGGCTTGGCCGATATCTTTCCGAAACCTAACCCTTCTCGACCTCAGCCAAAGATGCCATAAGACTATATAAAATTAAAATTTATCCGATGGAAGATAATGGCAAACCACTATAGGTTCATCTTCTTCAAGGAATTTTCTGGCAGAACAACCATCACCACCATAATCTGAAAAGAGCTGTGATCGTAGTCAAACCAGAAAAAAAAAACAAATATAACTAGACCAGAAGAAACAAAAGAAAAAAAAACAACTAAATTATACGTTAACAAGAAACAGGAATTATAAATTAATATTATTGTGTTAAGGAAATCACTAAAATAAGTGGGGGGGAAAACTTGACGTTTAAATAAAAAAAATATAAATTTCTTGTTTTTCCTCCTTTCAATTCAATTAAAACAAAAAGTTGATAATTGTTAAGAGAAACAATTCATTTTTCACCCACTTGATTCCAGTAAACAAATCAACAACCACTAAAGGAGGAGTAACAGACATTGAGAGAAGATTGTCTTGATTCTTAAAAACTTTTTTTTTTCATACTTGTTGGAGCAACGTGATGAAACTTCTTGTAAAAAGGAGAAATGGTTGAAGCCGTTGATGTGAAAGTATTTCGTTGCTTTCGACATCTTTCACGTTCCTCTTTTTTCCCCCCAAAGTTCTGTCTTACCTTCGGAGATAGTAGTAAATTTTTTCTCAAATGGTTGCAATGAGGGAAGCTTTCATTATGCTGACCTGATACTTTCATGCGATATCTTTGTTGTTT
>JAGDQP010027874.1:0-24600 GCA_022664845.1 Lepisma saccharinum
CTGTGACGTATTCCAACACCTGTTTTGTGGGACATATATTCCAGCCACTGTAGGGCCTTTTTGCTTTGGCGGTATCGATGTTGAAATCCTAAGGGTGGAAGGACGGCTATACTGTCTTCCTCAATGTAGAGGGTGAGAAACACACGAATAGCAAGACTTGCTATTGTCGCAGACGATAAGAAACACTGAATTCCATTCGTTCGCTCTTCAATAATATTACTGAATTTAACGACAGCACTCGTTAAAATTTTGACGTCGTTTCTACAATATTCTAGCAGTTCTTTCTGCATATTGAATATGTAGTTGGGATCTGTACTACGCTCACTGTGCCATTCCGTTACTGCCTTGGCGTCCTCAACACTTTTGCTCTGAATGTCAAACCGGTCAAGATGCGGAATTCGCAGGACGTAATCTTGATTTTCATCCGTATTAAACAAATACGGGAATTCACCCTTCTTTAGGTTATTTTCTAACCCTAAAGTCTTGGGTAAATTACTCAGTTTGACTGACATACAGATAACTATCTCGGAAGACAATTCGTTTTTCCAGCGACAATTCAATAATTTTTTGTCCCTGGATAATTAGATTCAGGCTTTTACCACATCCTTTCTCCTCAAGTAATGTTTTTGCCGCCAAAATCATATCATAACGTGATCCGTTATGAGAAATACAAACTACCTTTTCGAAAAAAGGGCGTGGTACCAAAACGTGTTTTATAAACTCAGCCATCGTTTTATATGCGAAATCGCGACTACCTCCATTTGCTGCATCTCCACAGTTGATGCATGCGGCGTTTTCATCAGTATTGTTCCAACATTCATTACAACGATGGCTTAAACAAACTAAATTCACTTCGTGCTCTCTTTTGCCCTTCGTATTCGAACCAAGAAGTTTGGTTTCAACATCAAATTATGATAATTAAATATTAACTTTACGCTTAACTTTACGCACGAAACAATTATGGCCAGGCAATACATGTTTCTCAAATAAATGACACAGGGTTTCGCCGCAAATATGATTTTCTTTCCGTCGACGCATATCTATAACAACGCGACACGTGGGACATTCAACCTCATCATCACTTATTGCCCTGTTGCGCCTTGACGGAAGTTTATGGTTATTAAAACAGGTCAAAGAAGGGAAAAATCTTTTACACTTTGCACATAGATATTTTTCTCGTTCTGCCTCTTCAATCGTGTGAAAATGCTCACACCAACTACATTTATAAGCACACTTGTGGTTTATGTGATCATTATACCCCTGCAAGCAATACTTACAATATGCATTTACTCCTAAATACGTCCGAATGTAGGGAATCACACTATAATGCCTATTGTTGTAATGGAGATAGAGCTGCTTAGGGGCTGGTGGCCCTGCATACAATTTTCGTATTTCTCTTGTCTCCGGATCTTTTTCGTATACCACAATTTGAAAGTTGGGTAGTAGATATTGTTGGAAAAGAATCACTTCCCTTAACGTACACCCATTCATTAATTCAGCATCAACGTCAGCAAGCCGATTCAATGCTTTGGCCTTCTCAATCCACATATATGGATAATCCATTACATTTTGTAAATTTTCAACTTCCGCGTACCGCCGCAAGGCGCGGGCTTTAGCCAGGACCAAACTTTGAGGCAAGCAGTACACGTCGTTTGGAGGAATGCTGATGTTTGCTAAAAGGAAAAGACCCTTATCCATTAACTTCTCCACGAGTCGAAGTCGATTTTATTGACCCAAGCGTAAACTCACCCAGTGTAATTTTATGCGGAGCTATCCAAAAAAAGCTTCATTTGAATTTAATACATTTTCCAATGTGCGTAAAATTACATCGGGTGTGAGTTCATCCCTTAATCGCCATGCCACATATAGGGGCCTATCCACAATGGTAGATATCCTCAATGGTAAGACCCACATATGCATCACGAGGAATGTCCGAAATGATATGTCTTAAGGCAAAGGAGAACAAATTCGACGCGTAAAGTTCGGGATCTACTACGTCAACTCCGTCAACGTTCTCCAAATACAATTCGCGCACCTCCATTCCAAACTGGGGATATCGTCTTCGTCTCCTTGATATAATTTTAAAGTTATCCTTACCGGTCCCGGACATATGGTCCATCACAGGATACCAGTCATGCCATTATGGTGGTGCGGCACCATTCATTTTTTCTAATGCCTTTTCTACTTCGTCTTCCACATTTGCAGGAGTAATATCACGATGGTGATCATTATCTCGCGACGTGCCTGCTTGGAGGTGCATATTATTTTGATCATCGTATTCTTCAGCGAGTGTATGCTTAGAATTAGATGCCAAAGTAATATTCACCTCTCTTTGATCCCCCTCAGCAGTAGGTTAGGGAGGAGGTGCCAGCATATCCGCTTCGCGTTGGAGGTCTAGTGCAATGTTTTTATGCACTCTTCTTCTTCCTCCAACTTGTTAGCATATACACTACTACCACTACTTAGTTCAGAGGGAGGAGTGATGGGTGGCACCTCGTACATTTGTACTTCATGAGCACCGTCTGGTGCTTCTGGTATATTATTTATTTCAATCACGGGGTGCATTGAGACATCAGGAAATCGGTGCGGTGGCCTCTTCCTCTTGTGTCGGCTGCTGGTGTTCATACCGGCAACTACTTCTCACAGGTGCCCTATTACGAGTAGTGTTACCAGTGGGAACAGGCCTCCGTACAAGAGGAAGCACCGGATATAAATGCAATTTGCACATAAATTCGGATGCCTCAACCCATCCCAATAATTTAATTAACACATCCTCCTCAATTCGATCAGGATCGATTTTACCATGATTACACAATTTCCAAAATCTGTTGTGTAATTCTTGGATGAGTCCTTCAAATTGGGGATGGTTCGTTCCATATAATGTTAACACATCCCCGATTGATTGACACTTCTTCAGACACTGTTCCACTCTATGCCAATATGTGAAAACCAGAGATGTACAAGCTCCCTACCTGCATCAGGCATTCTGCTGCGATACCCCATTCTAAACAAAATACATATTTGCTCCCATGCCTTGAGCATTTTCTCTCCGTTCGGCATAGCTCCATGCATGAAAGCAGTTAATATTACATGAATGGGATTCATGATTCTGAAATAAAAAGAAAGAGAGACTACGTCAGGCGTGTGTTCACAACAATGATCTCGGTCCAAGTAAATACAAACTCTATGTACACATGAATATATACACATGATGAAATAATTTTCAATAAAAAAATCATTTTTCACGACATGTTTAAAACGCGATTCACGTCATCCTGATCAACATACTAAATGATGACAATTTTTTTTACTTTTTTCTATGGAATTGGGTCAACTTGGAACGATGGACCTAATTTTTTCATCATATGATCAAAACTTAGATTCTCTCATGCTAGGTCATATATCCAAAGCTGACGTCGCCCAACTTTTTTTAACAGTGTAAGTTATATTGCTTCGTACCAAAGCTGTATTTTTATCCGTCCATTCATGCATCCATTATGTTAATGTTTACTTACCAACACCAAAGACGATAACAATTTCATCATAATTATCAATGTTATGTCTTAAAGTACAAACCTCCGGAAGTTTTATTTTCGTTCTAAAAAGCATATTCAGCACAAATGTAAATAACAACATTGATAGTCTTAGTATAATCAGTTACCTACCTTAATACTTTATCCACAAGACAGGCGTTCAATGGGAGTTCAGATGTATATTGGTGCTGTTAATCTCTGCTGGTTAAAGCTTAACAACCTACAATGATAAAACATAGGGATACCAACTTTAGTATATTTCACATATATATTCATTCAATGTGCTTTTCATGTATATTTAATCATTTATTTACAAGACAATCTAAAGGGGGTATTGTACAACAATTACTTTTACCCTTCTAGGCTTTCAAGATGTGTGTACTTCTTATCAGAAAACCTTCTATTACTTTATACCTCATTCTCCGTTTTGAAGCAGTTCAATCTGGCGAGAATCTAAAGGGCGTATTCTAATGTAATTACTTTGGTAATTTTAGACTGTAAAACAGTTGTACAGGTGTTTATTACAAACCATTCTGTTATGTAGGCCCAATTGTTTTGTAAACGTCCGTACACATTTATAGAACCGCTCTTTGTTATATAAAACAAATCATTCATATACGTACCTACAAGTAAACTTGATGAATGCTGCCTTAACCAATATTTAGCTTCAACAAATCTTTTTTTTCCAATCTGTAATGAAAGCAAAACAAATATCGAACTCATTGAAATGCAATTAATGACGACAAGTGCTACATGAAGTGAATCTTAATTCAACTTTTACGGTTTTATAGTTTAATGCATTTGATTTTACGAGACACTTGTCATGAGACTGATAGGGACAAGATGTATTCTTTATTGTGATTGGTCAATAAAGTAAGTAAAGACGCAGAACGAGGATTCTTGGATGTAGTTTTAAAATGATGGTCCTGTGTGAATGTTCGACTCTTCAAATCAAGCGTGCTTGCATAATGTATAGTATTCAAAAATGGAAAGCAAATTATCCGCTAATCTGTCTTGCTTGCTTTGACCACATTCGCATTGACTCTGGAACTCACGACTGCATTCACATGTTGGTGGAACCCTTGGAACAGGACGTAGTAGAAACCTTAGCATATGCGCCTATATGCAATGAAATCTATAAGAAATATATAGAGACGCACCCAGACGACGAACATATACTCCAGAACTTTTTGAAAACATAAAGGAATGATTAAAAGTGCAGAATACGTAGACAAAATGTACGTCATTCTTTGGACAAGATTTCTTAGACAGTTTATTGTGATGTTGTTTGTGAGGAATGGAAATGAGAAGCATCAGTTTGGTTGAACCAGAAATTATTCATTCGGTTCATATAGCTGTCTTCTTTCATATTACTCAGCAATCTTGTCATATTCCTCTTTTTTACGACTTTTGTCACTTTTCAGAAAAACGACAAGTACTTTTTTGCTTCCCTTATATTTTTATTTTTTGTATTGAGATTTTGTCTTGTTTCTTACTCCAACGAACTCTATATTTTTGTCCTGTGTAATTGTTTGTCTATCATCATTGATGATTCTTCTCTGTGATCAAAAGAGAGAAAAGAATTCTGATGCAAAACATATGCGTAATGTCTCCTAGGGAAATCACGACTTTAAGAAAATTATTTAATCTTTCATGTTCTTCCCTACTGGGAGTCTGAGTGTACGTCATTCCATTGCTTATGTTAAATCATATATGTGTTTCGTAAAACAACAAAAAGTTGAAGGAAGTATCAATCCTCCATGTGTGTCTGTCTGTGTGCGTGTTGTTAGTATGCGTACATTAGCTTCGTCGTTATTAGTTTCGCCACAGGACGTTCGTTATCTAAGTAAGTACTTCATTAAATCGGAAACGACAAGCAGACATCTGGTGAGAAGTAAAAGAACTAAAAAAGGAAACATTAAGATGGAAAAGAATTGCAGACTAATTGTTTGTTAAACTGTCATTTGATCTCTCGTGTTTTTTCTTTCTACACCTATTTTGTTTGTTTGTCTGTAGGTGTGAAAGAATAGGGGAGCGTAGGGAAAGGAAGAGAAAAACTTGCATTTTGCTTGAGCCGAAGGAGACTAATTACAAGGATAAATGTTTGATGTAGACGTCTTCTTCTTGGGAGTATTCTCCAATGGGTAGGACTATGATGAGGTACCGTATCAGAAGCGAAGCCTTCTGTGTACCAAAGGAAGACACCGGAAGCGAAGCCTTCTGTGTGTCTGGGATGTACCAGAAGCGATGCCTTCTGTGCACAATGAGTTGAATTAGGTAGAGTACACACCAGAATCGATGTCTTCTGTGTATGCGGCACTATTCCAGAAGCGATGCCTTCTGTGAACAGGTAAAGAGGAGAGGAGTTGATTATCCAGGAGTAATTGATCCTCTAAAGCTAGCACATCGTGGTTTTACAGTCTTGTGGGTTTGGTCCTCCAGGTCCCTACTTCGACGACTCCAACTCCCTCTGCATGTTGATATCAGCTCCATCTGATGTGTTCATGTAGAGTTGGTCTTGTCATCTGCTATTGTGTCACTCACTTGTTTGTTATAGTTGCCACACATGTTATACCATGTTTATTTACAAACACAGCAATACTGTTTACATAATATACACGTGTGAGCTAATGCACGTTATATTACATTACCCCTGCCACGGGAGAAAATTGTGATACAAATTTAAATTTGGTGAGCTATTTTCTATTTGCTGATACTTATATACACTAAAATTTATTTCACTTCCCTAATCACTTTATAATGTATTCACCACACCAGTAAACAACATATATATGTATATAGGCTTGCACTCCGATGTTGAATTAAAACTAACAATGCGTTTCGTTTGTCCCTGAGCAGGTAGATTCAGCCTTACGGTATAATGATCCTCGAGACGGGATGGCAAATCAGTGTTTGTTATGTTTTTTTTAAGTATTTGTATATGAGATCACTTATTGTTTTTTTCCGGTTGAATATTGTTTATTGAAGTTTGCTCACATATTGTATTTGATATCGTTGTTTTAACGTGCGATGTACAATTGCTGGTTTCGCTACTCATGTCTATCGTTGTATCGAATGATGCTTGAAATGTTCGATATTCTTACATAGGAAGGGCGTCGTGCAATATGTCATTCTGGGCTTGAAATTTACGTAATATACGTTTCTGGGGTCAGTTTTGCAATAAATGTATTATTGTGCGATGAGATAATGATGCTAAAGCCTGAAAACACCAATTTAATTTTGAAATAACGAAGATGATGAAACCTCAATGAATACAGATTGTTCCTGGTTATAGTGTCCTAACAAAATGGATTTGCATTTGTTTGTGTTTAATTTTCTTCGTTATTTCAAAACGAAATGGGTGTTTACAGGATATGGCATCATTACCCATACATATCCTTATACCCTTATCTCGCCAGTACATTTAAAAAAAATGACTTCAGAACCGTCTGTTCAGTAAAATTCTAGTCCCTAGTGACATATTACATGACCCCCTTTCGATTTAAGGAAATCAACATTGCAATTAAATATAGTGGATTTCAAAATGGCCATTAGAAACACTTCCAACAGGTAGCTTCTTTCACAAAGAACAACTACTGTGTATTTGGTCTAGGATATTTCGGTGAAGGAAGGTTCGGTGCACCACGGAGCTTTCGATGTAAAGATGTTTCGCTGCAAGGAAGTTTCGGGGCAAGAACTTACTGATTAGTAAAAGAGCAAAGTTAAATATTTAGTTGCTGTATTATTGTAATGATATTCAAGTTTCTCAACACCAGCAATCTGTTTGGTAGTAAATACTACATTGTAGATAAATAGGTTTTCAAACAGATTACGAACAACTATTAACCCTCAGGAGGGAGGGACAGAAGTAAGTAAATGTTATAGAAATGTTTACACATAAATGAATTTTGTGTGATATCGAGGCCCCTGGTATTCTAAATGCGCTTTCACATACGCGCGAGAGCGAAGCGGACAACACCCGTCTGGTTTAGAAATACGTTGCGAGCAATTGGGCTTTCCACATCAGCGCGAGCGCGAGGCGAGAGCGGGTTTCTCTCGCTACGGACGAAACAACACCAGCGTTTTTCTGCTTGAAATGCGGCGAGACTTTCGCGGGAGCTGCCCGCTGAAAGCCAAGCAAGACATTGAAGTAAATGAGCCGTTTCACATCAGCACGAGCACGAGAACAATATTGCTAGGAAACACCACGAAATAGGGTGTATTTTCATCAATTACACCAGGCCGGTAGCTAGAATTGTTTCATTAAAAGCTAATCTTCTTGTTGGATCATAACAATCTTGACATGAATGTTCATAGAGTTGTAAACAAGAAGTTATTTCTTTTTTATGAAGATGTATTATCATTTAAAAGAATAATTACTTATAAACATTTTTCATGAAATTGTAGTAGTTTCACGTCGAAAATTTGAAAGTGAATCATACTCCCGTTTCTCATATATCTACGGTATTAATAAGCAATTATTTGTTCTGATTTTTGTACAAGCAGAAAACATTACACAGTCTAAATAAACTAAAGTAAGTCGGACGCACCGGAACTGTGTTTCGGCAAATCAGTTTGAAGACAGAGTACAATTCCTTTACTAATTTTCTGTTATACATTTTATTTACTCGATACTGTATTAATGATGTTGATGATAGGTTTTCTACCCCAAGGCAGGTCTTTGACCTGAAGATCCCTCATCAAGGTGAACCCATGGTGGTTTTCCATTACCTTCCATGGGATGATGACGTTCTGAGGACGGGACTACAGTTAAACGTGGGATTCAAACAATTTGTGTATCCACCGGGAATCGAACCAATGACACCTTGATTACAAGGCTACGAGCTTAACCACTCATCCACCGGAGACACTACTGTATTAAAGGTCAATCTTTTTGCTACTTCAATTGTTCTAAGTAATATTGGTTTCGAACCATACACATTTCAAATAAAGGTGAATGAAAAACTTTTTTTAAAAAAATCTCGGAATGATTCCACTATTTCGACAGACGTCCCAAACAAGCAAAATATTTTTTTTCGGTAGCAAATAGTCACAAAGCAACGGCAAGCCGATGTTGTTTTCTGAAGGACAACAGGCAATACTACTACTACTACTACTACTACTACTACTAATAATAATAATAATAATAATAATAATAATAACATTTCGAGCTGAGCCATTTGTTCAAATATTCAGACTATTGATCTAAACCACACGGTTTTAACTAATATATTATTATTTTTTAAAATAACGAACTAACGAATTAAAGTAATTTCCTTGGTGCTCGTATTATCATCTGTGTGTCCATTGCCACCACGTCAATAAGACTGGTTACACAGCAACTCTGTTCGCAGAGATTTCCCGTGCAGGCAGTGCCCGTGTTAATGTGAAAGGATCAGCGAGAGCGAGGCGGGCGCGGGAGAACTCGCTCTCGGCCAGCTCTCGCGCTTTTGTGAAAGCGGCCTAGCAGGTTTGGAAATAAAGCCATAAACCCTCGCGTGACGCAGAGTTATGGTTGCCACTTTTACTAAAAGAAGAGAAAGGGTCTGTGACTCTGTCACTTTCTACAGTAGTGTCAATTCGTTGAGAGTTGTGTTTTGAATTCACGAACTTGCATTATTTCTTCGTAATCAGTTAGTCATAGTGGCACAATTGTTGCAAATAACAGACTTATATAGTTTCTAGGGGAATACTTGGTTCTTAATAGATTGTCAACATTAGTCCTTTAGAAACTTTCAAGTGTAATATAGAAACACTTACTGTTGACGATAAATTAGTTCAAGGATTTGTTATTAGAGGAGCATTCCAACGATAGGTATGAGAACTGTCAATTGCATAATAAGATAATTTCTTTTAGAGAACAGGTAAATTTATTTATGTTTTCAAAAGGGTTTGAGGTTGTCACACTTGATACCTTAATTTGAGTTTACTCTATTTTTTTTCAATAACGCAGCAGCATAAATGCTTATAAGAAATTTCGGTCTTGTCACTCCCTCATCCTGATTACTTAAGACAACTTTCGAGGTCATTGAACTTCAAATATGGAAGAACGGAAACCTTGTCAGATTCTTATATTAAGTTCTGAAGTGAGAAAATTATCCCGCTCCAAGAACAAGAAAAATACGTAAATTTGCTTTTCAATTAAATATAGTTCAGTGTAGCTTATAAAGGCGGTATTGTTCAGGAACTTATTGACCAAATGGAAGCACTCCTGATGTAGTCAGTGGTGTATTTCGGTATAGGTCGTATAGGCCCGGGCTATAGCGGCAAATTTTGAGAGGCGACGGAAATTTCCAACATGTAATTCCATGTCCTTATATGCTGCATATCTTCACAAGTAGAGACATATTTTTCTTTTCCGCATTGTAAGTTTAATCTACAAGCATATTGGCATATAAGTGTACAGATTTGGCAGTTCTACAAACTAAGAAGAATATTGCAAAGATACTGGATTATGAGGACGTGATAAATACCTTCGCGAGCGAGCGTCAAGACGCAATATATTTTAGGACATGTGCATAAGTCATATATAAGTCAGCATATTCAATATGATGAGTGAAAAATGCTTAAATACGCTACTGGATATAGTCATCGCTGTTGTCACATAACAGGGATGTAGTTGCACATTTTCCAAAAAAAAAAGAAAATCTCAGCAAGATTTATGAACAAAAAGTAGCTGTAACAGAAACTTTAACTAACTTTGAGTTTCACGTCATTGATGTCATATCTGTCAATACCAGGTGCGTAAATATGAACACGGAATTTATGTTCAGAAAAGACACAGTCATTGGATGACAATGCTAAGAACTATTTTATTCGAAATATTGGCCATCGCTAGCGATATATTTTTGCCATCGTTCAGGCAATGTGTGGATGCCAGACCAAAAAAACGTGCCACTGGTGCTGCAAACCAATCATCAAGCCATTTTCGTACATTTTCGTAAGATGTGAAGCGTTGGTCAGCAAGTGCGTGTCCCATGGATGCAAATAAGTGAAAATTGGAAGCCGCCAAGTCTGGTGAGTAAGCCGCGTGCGGAAGAATTTCCACGCCAAACGTCGCAATCGTTTCCTTGACCAGTTTTGCTGTGTGGAAGGAAAAGTGAATAAGCGACTTAATGCAGCTTATATGTGTCGTAGAGGAAAATTTGAGGTTCTTAAAGAAAAAACTGAGGAAGTGCTACTTAATCCAGTAACATTGTTAGATTTGTATAGTATTTATAAAAGGACACATCCTAAATTTAACGCATCGATTCGTTGGTTCTATTTGAATATAAAACATAATGCATCAAAAATGATAGAATTAGCAACTGGTACATTTTATGAATAAGACTTGAATGCAAAGAGAGTTAGATCTCCTTATTCTGTATTTAAGCCTTGGCAATCCTTGGATATTTGGTGGAATCAATATATGGAAAGTTATACCTCTAAAGAGTGTGGTATAATGGAGGCGATCATTGTGTGAAGACATTAGTGACTGTTAAGTTATGTGTACAATTTGAAAACAACGAATAGGTTTTGTTTATGTGCTTTATAAACTGTTTAATAAGTTGCATTATTATACGAAAATTAACTTTATTGACTTTCATTGGTGTTTGGCGCAACAAGTCAACATCCATTTGGACAATGTGCGTGAAATCCTGTAAGCAAAAGTAAAACCTATTGAATCAAATTGTATAATAATATTTTATGTGAACTGTGTAATTTTGTGCAGTGGCAGTGTATTGAATTATATTGTAGAAGGAAAATTAAATTGAACACAAAGTATGAGACTAAAAAGAACATTAGATGTGATATAAAACTGTCGCCTTTGTAGAAAAAAACTAGTTGAACGTAAAAAGACATCTAACTGAATTGGAAAATACCTTTTTTAGTGAACGAAACCTAAGTAAAGTATAGTGTGGTGAAGGTTTTCTTAAAATAAATCGTAAGGTGAAATATTTACTCGTTTTATTTTTATGTGCTTTTAGAATTATGATGAGGTATGTAGTATTTATTTCTTAGTATTAAATTTTGAATATTTTTTGTAGCCTTTAAGGCTGGCATATTAAATTTTGTTTGATTCACATTTTATGCTCTGATGGATGGTGTTGGTATTTATTCAAAACATAATATTTTTTACTTGCAAATGAATGGAACTGCGTACGAATATTTTTATGTATTTATATTAGGATAGTTATTTGTGGTAATCGAACTGACAATCTTTTTATACTACTCACAACGCTGTACACCAATTTGTTGATGTCTTTCAATAAATACCAGATGGCACAGAGATAAATAAAACAATGACCAACGAAAGAAATACGATTTATTTCCAACTACACATGTATAACACACAAAATCATGGAAAGTATAAAATTTGCATTTGATAAGTTTAATGTTTTAGAAATAAAACTTTTGCTTACAATTATTAGAAAACTATTCTAACTGTTTTTTTAATGTATGGGTTATTCGATTTAATACATAATAAAATAACTGAATGACAGACAAAAACATACAGTACTTTTTATATATGTAAAAGCTTAATGAAAGTGGGGTTTTGATTATTTAAATTATTGGTCTGCGTTTTAGTTGTAGGCCAAAGAACAAACTTTCATTTTGTTATGGAATAGTGTATTGTGTTTCAAAACTAAATTCTAGTATACGTTCGGGTAATGTGGACTATAAAAGTAACACCAGCATTTAATAATTGAAAATTATGACACACAATTACCTTTTTTATCAATATTAAAGATATGTTTGCACTTTGCATACATCCAGACTTGCATCGGAAATTTTAGTAAATCACCATTGCAATCTAAGATACTGATGGAAACAGAAAATATAGGGTCCACATTAAACGGTAAGATTCGTTTTACAAATGCAAACATAATTGTTGACATATACTGTAGCATCTGAAATCTGATGATGTTGATATCGTACGGTAATTTCTCGTTTAATAAAGTGAGACCTTTTATCGTTGTTATTATGTTTGGATATAATTTTAAAATCTTGCGTATTTGTGGGTGCAAACATTAAATCGAAATATGTGTTGTTTATCCAATATTTTGTACAACTGTCACAGCAAAACAAACTATTATTATTACTTTTATTAAATGCAGAATATGCATATGCTGTTTTAGAATAAACCGAACTAGTTTTAATATGAAGGAAGTTGTAGTATTAATACAGAATCACACAATAATAGGAAGTACAATTTTATTTTTACCTTTATAGATATTAAAGGGTGACACGATAAGGGAAAAGGATTGGGGAAGCTGATGGTCAGAGTGTATGTTGATGGTGTTATTTTTTGCATTTGCAGGACGTAATTTAAAACCAGTAAGGATTGTTGGCCGTTGCAATTAAACTTATGACATGTCGAATGCTACGCGAGCACTACTACTCATTCACAATCAATCAATCCCAATATTTGTTTAGTTAAACTATAGAAATGATAAACCTGTGAAATTAATTTTGGAAAAACCTTATGCAAGAAGAAACAATGTATCTTTTATATGATTTGTAATCTTCGATTTTCAGTAAAGAGAGTGCAAAATGGATTTTCTTTACATGGAAATAACATTTTGTTATTCAAGGAGACGCATGCCTATAAAATATATTTTCTCTGTATCCCCTTAGAATAAAAATAAGGATCACAGCTTACGAGTTGTGTCCCATATTTAGTCTTTTTTTTACTTGGAGTATGAAAACGATTTTTAAACCAAAAACTCTTTTATTCCGTAATGGTGACGAATTATTGGATCAGATTAATATCTTGGAATTACAGATCATTGTGCATAAAACTTTAACAATGCTTCAACCAATACTTTACAGTCAAAGAAATGTCAAAGGAGAGTGGGATCACAATCTAAAAGATGTATTTGTAAATTTCTTAATGTGTAAAAATTAATTTTTGCACATTTCTCTAATATGCAATATATAAAACGCAAAACGGGTTAATTTTAAACAAACTTTTCAGATCAGTGGAAACGAAACTTTTACATCAAAAGATAAGTACAAGTAGCTTTGCAAATACATTTAATGATAGTTATATCACAATCATTTTTAAAAAGCTATGACATCTTAGCAAAAGGTGTAACCTATGCAGAACAGCTATGTAAAGATTTCATGTAATAAAATTATTTAAGGAAATATTTCCTGGGATGTTGCTATACTAAAGTTCATAGGTAGAATGACCACTCCATTCGATATCAGTCAAACTGATATTTCATGTAGCGAAATTTAGGTTTTGCATACAACAGTTACGGGAAACTTAGATTCACTATTCCAAAAGGTAAGTTGAAAGTTACTGATAACAAGAACCACTTGAATTTTCGGAAACAATTAAGAATAAGTTCTTTTGTGATTGTATAATCTATCATTTTAAGTCGATACTGTAGAATATGAAAACAAAAAACTTAACACCAACAAAGGAAAAATTACCACAACAAATGTATCAATTACTATTACGGAAATAAAAAAACGAATCATGTAACGTAAAAATAAATTTTAACATGTAGTGCAACACAGAAACTTTTTCTTGACACACGTACAGATATTGTTTAGAATCAAGTTATATTGTGAAAAATCATTTTAAACAAAAGAGTGATATACAGTGTGAGAGAGAACTTATTCTTGAGGGGCAAAATTAATTTGAAAAGCAAGTTACATTGTACAAAAAAGATTTAATTTACGACATTGTCCCAAAGTTTTTAGAAAAATGATTGACATGTAGTACAACAATAAATATTTTCGTGACCTGCAAAGTGATTTTAGACATGCAATGTAAAATCAAATGTTTTTGATATGCAGAAAAGTTTTTCTACAAGTATTCTGTCATAAAACTTTTAGAAAAAATCTTATCCAACAAAGGAAACAAATAAATGTTTTATAGTTTAAAATTCAAAATTCTGTTGAACAGAAAAATAAAAGTTCGAACTAAACAAAATAAGCTGTTCAGAAAAAATAATTACATGCAACAATAGACTCTACAAAAACAAAACCATTTCATACTTTTTGATAACAAATGCTGTAACTATGTAATCCACAAGCTACCATACTTTTTAGAAAGTTTCTCAAAAAAGAATATGAAAATGTATACTTAGAAAATGCATTTGCAAACAATAACACAACCATCAAATGAAACAGATTCAAGAACGAAAACTATTTTCTTTTATTAACAATGATTTGTATGGAAACAGTTTATGATCTTAGCCTATGTTATTATATTGTACAATTGAATGAAAGAGCAAACGTTTCAGTGAAATTACAATGCAATACTTTTTCATGTTAGGTTAGTTTATTTACATCTCATGTTGAAGGAAAAACCAAAGCGAGTCAACGAAATTCATATGCCCACACTTCTTTCTTAAAGTGCAAAGTAACTGAAATTTATAAGTGCAAAGTGGACAGATAAAGGGTGATTCGATTTTGGCTTTTCCTTTGGGTGTATTTTGCCCTGGGAGGTTATGCATTCCGGCACTACAGTATAATGGATGCCTGATTTTTGAACCTTTAATGTTATGCATTCCAGCACTACATAAGAAAGAAGTGTGGGCATATGAATTTCGTTGACTCGCTTTGGTTTTTCCTTCAACATGAGATGTAAAGAAACTAACACAACATGAAAAAGTGTTGCGTTGTATTTTCACTGAATCGTTTGCTCTTTCCTTCAAGGGTACAATATAATAACGTAGGCTAAGATCAGAAACTGCTTCCATACAAATCATTGTTAATAAAAGAAAATAGTTTTCGTTCTTGTATCTGTTTCATTTGAAGATTGTTCTATTGTCTGCAAATGCATTTTCTAAGTATACATTTTCATATTCTTTTTTGAGAAACTTTCTAAAAAGGATGCTAGCTTGTGGATTACATAGTTACAGCATTTGTTGTCAAAAAGTATGAAACCATTTTGTTTTTTGTAGTCTATTGTTTAAATATTTTTGTTGTACTACATGCCAATCTTTTTTCTAAAACGTTTTGTGACAATGTCGTAATTTAAATCTTTTTTGTTCAATTTGATTTTCAAATTAATTTTGCAAATCAAGATTAAGTACTCTCTCACATTGTATGTCACTCTTTTGTTTAAAAAGTTTTTCACAATGTAACTTAATTGTAAAAAATCAGTGCGTGTGTCAAGAAAAAATTTGGGGTTGCACTACATGTTAAAACGTATTGTTACATTACATGATTCTTTTTTGGTTTCCGCAATAGTAATTTATATATTTGTTGTGGTAATTTTTCTTTGTTGGTGTTAAGTTTCTTCCTTTTCATATTCTGCAGTATAGACTTAAAATGATAGATTAGACAATCACGAAAGAACTTAATCTTAATTGTTTCCGGAAACTCAAGTGGTTTTTGTTATCAGCAACTTTCAACTTACCTTTTGGAATAGTGAATCTAAGTTTCCCGTAACTGTTATATGCAAAACCTAAATATCGCTACGTGAAATATCAGTTTGACTGATATCGAATGGAGTGGTCATTCTACCTATAAACTTTAGTATAGCAACGTGCCAGGAAATATTTCCTTAATTAATTTTATTACATGAAATCTTTACATAGCTGTTCTGCACAGGTTACACCTTTTGCTAAGATGTCACAGCTTTTTAAAAATGATTGTGATATAACTATCATTAAATGCATTTGCAAAGCTACTTGTATTCATCTTTTGCTGTACAAAATTTCGTTTTCACTGATCTGAAAAGTTTGTTTAAAATTAACCCGTTTTGCTTTTTTATATATTGCATATTAGAGAAATGTAAAATTAATTTTTACGCATTAAGAAATTTACAAATACATCTTTTAGACTGTGATCGCACTTTTCTTTGGCATATCCTTGACTATAAAGTACTGGTTGAAGCATTGTTAAATTTTCATGCACAATGATCTGTAATTCCAAGATATTAATTCAATACTTCGTTACCATTACGCAATATAAGATCTTTTTATTTTTAAAATCTTTTTCAAACTGGAAGTAAAAAATAAAAGACTAAATATGGGACAAAACTCGTACGCTGTGATTCTTATTTTTATTATAATGGGATACAGAGAAAATATATTTTATGGGCATTCGTCTCATTAAATAACAAAATGTTATTCCCATGTAAAGAAAAAATCCATTTTGCATTTTCGTTACTGAAAATCGATATAAATTATATAAAAGATGCATTGCCTTTCAACAATTGGTTACATTGTTTCTTCTTGCATAAGGTTTTTCCAAAATTAATTTCACAGGTTTATCATTTCTATAGATTAACTAAACAAATATTGGGATTGATTGATTGTGTATAAGTAGTAGTGCTCGCGTAGCATTCGACATGTCATAAGTTTAATTGCAACGGCCAACAATCCTTACTGCTTTTAAATACAATTACGTCCTGCAAATGCAAAAATAACACCATCAACATACACTCTGGCCATCAGCTTCCCCAATCCTTTTCCCTTATCGTGTCACCCTTTAATATCTATAAAGGGAAAAAATAAAATTGTACTTCCTATTATTGTGTGATTCTGTATTAATACTACAACTTCCTTCATATTAAAACTAGTTCGGTTTATTCTAAAACAGCATATGCATGTTCTATATTTAGTAAAAGTAATAATAATAGTTTGTTTTGCTGTGACAGTTGTACAAAATATTGGATAAACAACACATATTTCGATTTAATGTTTGCACCCACAAATACGCAAGATTTTAAAACTATATCCAAACATAATAACAACGATAAAAGGTCTCGCTTTATTAAACGAGAAATTACCGTACGATATCAACATCATCAGATTTCAGATGCTACAGTATATGTCAACAATTATGTTTGCATTTGTAAAACGAATCTTACTGTTTAATGTGGACCCTATATTTTCTGTTTCCATCAGTATCTTAGATTGCAATGGTGATTTACTAAAATTTCCGATGCAAGTCTGGATGTATGCAAAGTGCAAACATATCTTTAATATTGATAAAAAAGGTAATTGTGTGTCATAATTTTCAATTATTAAATGCTGATGTTACTTTTATAGTCCACATTACCCGAACGTATACTAGAATTTAGTTTTGAAACACAATACACTATTCCATAACAAAATGAAAGTTTGCTCTTTGGTCTTCAACTAAAATGCAGAGCAATGGTTTAAATAATCAAAAACCCACTTTCATTAAGCTTTTATATATATAAAAAGTACTGTATGTTTTTGTCTGTCATTCAGTTATTTTATTATGTATTAAATCGAATAACCCATACATTAAAAAAACAGTTAGAATAGTTTTCTAATAATTGTAAGCAAAAGTTTTATTTCTAAAACATTAAACTTATCAAATGCAAATTTTATACTTTCCATGAATTTGTGTGTTATACATGTGTAGTTGGAAATAAATCGTATTTCTTTCGTTGGTCATTGTTTTGTTTATCTCTGAACCATCTGGTATTTATTGAAAGACATCAACAAATTGGTGTACAGCGTTGTGAGTAGTATAAAAAGATTGTCAGTTCGATTACCACAAATAACTATCCTAATATAAATACATAAAAATATTCGTACGCAGTTCAATTCATTTGCAGGTAAAAAATATTATGTTTTGAATAAATACCAACACCATCCATCAGAGTATGAAATGTGAATCAAACAAAATTTAATATGCCAGCCTTAAAGGCTACAAAAAATATTCAAAATTTAATACTAAGAAATAAATACTACATACCTCATCATAATTCTAAAAGCACATAAAAATAAAACGAGTAAATATTTCACCTTACGATTTATTTTAAGAAAACCTTCACCACACTATACTTTACTTAGGTTTCGTTCACTAAAAAAGGTATTTTCCAATTCAGTTAGATGTCTTTTTACGTTCAACTAGTTTTTTTCTACAAAGGCGACAGTTTTATATCACATCTAATGTTATTTTTAGTCTCGTACTTTGTGTTCAATTTAATTTTCCTTCTACAATATAATTCAATACACTGCCACTGCACAAAATTACACAGTTCACATAAAATATTATTATACAATTTGATTCAATAGGTTTTACTTTTGCTTACAGGATTTCACGCACATTGTCCAAATGGATGTTGACTTGTTGCGCCAAACACCAATTAAATCAATACAGATAATTTTCGTAAAATAATGCAACTTATTAACCAGTTCATAAAGCACATAAACAAATTCAGTATGCGCAACACATACTCGTTGTTTCCAAAATGTACACCTAACTTAACTGTCACTAAGTTCTTCACACAATGATCGCCTCCAATATACCATACTCTTTAGAGGTATAACTTTCCGTATAGAGATTCCACTAATTATCCAAGGATTGTCAAGGCTTAAATACAGAATAAGGAGATCAAACTCTCTTTTCAATCAAGTCGTATTCATAAAATGTACCAGTTGCTAATTCTATCATTTTTGATGCATTATGTTTTATATTCAAATAAAACCAACGAAACCCTGCGTTAAGATTAAGATGTGTCCTTTTATAAATATTATACAAATCTTGCAATGTTACTGGGTTAAGTAGCACTTCCTCAGTTTTTTTCTTTAAGAACCTCAAATTTTCCTCTACGACACATAAGCTGCATAAAGTGGGTGCCCATTAAAACACTCTTCACATACAAGATATCGATTAGGTTTCTATTTTTACAACACTTCCATAAACACCACGTATCCGTCGCCTCAATTGTACATTTACAAGACATTTCCACCTCATCCTGGGAAGTATCGAATTCAACACATTCACTTTCTTGTTCTACTAGTTTAGTGAAAATAGTTGTCTTCTTCTATACCCTTACTTTCTGTTTCACATTTGACAACATTATCCATATCAATACATTCACTTTAACCTCTAATAATTTTGAAGGGTTGTGTAATTCCATACACATTTTTAACATACTTTAATCTTCGATTATAAGTTTTGTGTCCATACATATTGTTGAACTATCAGGGACTTGTGTTGTCTGTTTCATGTCTGTATTTACATGCAGGGTATACACACTGTTCACTAAAGAAACACTTGAGTTTAATAGTGAGGCATTGTCAGTTTTGTTTTCAATATCCATTTCCACCAATTCACTTTTCACTTTGGTTTTGGCTACGTACATATTATTGAAGAACATGGGGGCTCCATTGCAAGTTTTGAGTTTGTATTTACACACTGGAAACGCACATTAACAGCATAGGGGTTTAATAAGGATGGACTGGGTGATCTTTCTTCTATATCCATTTCAGTAAATTCACTTTTCGTTAGGGAAGGGTACCACATTTAAAGCGTTTCTCATAGTCAAATTACTTTTCATAAGCAACGAGGGACTCTGCGACATGTTTTCAATAGTTGATAAAGTTTCAGCTAAAAGTTCCACTTCGTTCACTGCAATTAAAAAGTTGTCACTACACCAACTATCTTCTTCTCCCCAGGAATCCATTATAAATGAAAAATGTTTCCTACCGTCACCAAAGCACAACACTGTTCAAATTACTTAATTTCTTCAATTAAATACATGTAATACTGCACACCAAAATCCCGATACAGTCTTTTCAATCTTAAACTGTTTATGCCATTTCTTCCAAACTATAGACCAACACCACGAACAAAGCTTCTATTCACACTAACTTTAAAACAACACAAACAATCATAAGGCTTATATAACAATATTATAGACAATCATTTTAAAACAGTTCTGCGCAACTCACATCTCTAAAACTTTTATTTCTTTCATCTACTTCATTTCATTTAAATTCGCTACACTTTTCGACTTAAAAATGATATTTCTAACATCATGATTTATCATGGGTCTGTTATTACCTATAAAGTTTACACATTATTTAACCACTACTTAAAAGTACTTCTCCATTTTCTTCCTTAACGACACCAAATAAAACAATCACAAATCTAGTGCTTTATCCACAAAAGTACATGCAATTTATCCAAGTACTCATCATTTCTAATTATTTAAATATATATATATATATATATATATATATATATATATATATATACACAAAAACATTGACAGTGTAATGATATTATCGGAATGAATCTCTAAAAACATTTCATAAATTTCCTTACAAGTACAGTAAAGTTTCCCTACACAATTTCTCCCTTAGATTCCTTACAAATGTCAATGCAATTGTGCTAAGCTGTGTACATAAGACTATCATTATAGCATGCTATACATGTTAGTGGCAATTCCAATTTCCAATGTTCTATGATGCTTATTATACAATCACGACAAACATTTTAGTACAACATTCACAAACTATAAGTATGTACAGTCTCATCAGCACCTAGGTTCGAGTCCCCTTGTTGACCATCTTCATAGAATTGTTTCACTGATCACAATGTGCTGTCTCATTATCAGTTTGTCCAATAAAATATAAGCAAAGACAAATGTTTTAAAGCACATTTGCACAACTCAAATACCATAAATGTTCCATGAATAACGTATTTCTTTAATTCATTCTCGTTGACAGCAAAATCCATCCTTAGATATCTTCAATAAATATTTTATCTAGCACAACCAATGGCTACTTTTCAACACTTTGGTTACATTATCTTAATCTACTCGTCAAAATATATCTTTATACCACATTTCAGGTTTCTATCCTAAACGGTATGGAAAATGGTTCTTTCGTCCGCCATTTTGTTTAAAGATGGCGACTTTTAAAATAAATTCTTACATTTTCGTAATCTACTCGTCAAAATACATCTTTATACCAAATTTCAGGTTTCTATCTTAAACGGTGTGGAAAATGGTTCTTTCGTCTGCCATATTTATTTAAAATGGCAACTTTTCAATAAAAATTCTTATATGTTTGTAATTCTTTTGTACTGATCAACGTTTCTACCAAGTTTCAAGTTTCTATTCTT
Source organism: Lepisma saccharinum (assembly GCA_022664845.1). Taxonomy (NCBI): domain Eukaryota; kingdom Metazoa; phylum Arthropoda; class Insecta; order Zygentoma; family Lepismatidae; genus Lepisma; species Lepisma saccharinum. The sequence goes on from JAGDQP010027874.1 coordinate 21,375, forward strand.
AGCCGCTTAGGCTCTGTATTCCTTCAAAAATCATTTCGGTGGCCATATTTGTTTAAAATTGGCGATTTTTGAACAATTTTCTTATATGTTTGCAATTCTTTTGTACTAGTCAACATTTCTACCAAGTTTCAAGTTTCTATTCTGATCCGCTTAGGCTCTGCATTCCTTCAAAAAATCATTTCGGTGTCCAAATATGTTAAAGATGGTGACATTTGTACCATTTTCTCATATGTTTGCAATTTGTTTGTACTAATATATCTTGCTGTCCAATTTTGTGTTTCTATTCTTAGCCATTTAGGTTCTGAATTTCTTCAAAAAACATTTCGGTGGCCATATTTGTTAAAGATGGCAACATTTGTACCATTTTCTCATATGTTTGTAATTTCTTTGTAGTAATAAATGTTTTTGTCGTGTTTTGTGTTTCCTTTCTTAGACATTTATGTTCTGTATTCATTCAAAAAATCATTTCCGTGGCCATATTTGGTTTAAGGTTGCGAATTTTGTACAATTGTCTCATATTTTTGTAGTTCTTTTGTACTAGTCATTGTTTCTTCCAAATTTCATGTTTCCATTCTTAGCCGCTTAGGCTATGTATTCCTTAAAAAATCATTTTGACGGCCATATTTCGTTAATGATGGCGGCTTTTGAAACATTTTCTTATATTTGTTCAAACTAATAATGGCAATACGTCTTCATATAAAATTTCAGTTCTGTAACTCGAACAATGTGCAAAATAAATTTTATGTCGGCCATATTACTTATAAAATTGCGACTTTTTAAAAAAAATCAAAGGTAAAACCAAAATAAGTGCATTTCCTAGCTTCAAAAGCAGTATACGCAACATTCACGTCTCGTCATGAGGTATAAGTTCTAAATCCAAACTTTCTCATATTTACCCCCGCTTTCGGAAACTTTTCTACGCAAATTTAGTAAAATTACATTTTAATCAGTACAATTGATTCTTGTTTCTGTCTCAATTCTTGTATATGTCAATACCAACTTATATTCAACGATTATGCTTTTGTTCGTTACCTTTCTATAGTTTACCAACGCTTTGGAAGCTTTTCTATGTAATTTTAGTAAAATTACATTTTAATTTAATTACAATAGATCCTTTTTTCTGTGTAAGTTTCTGCATATCTCACTAACAAGTTATATTCAACACTTGTGCAATTTACCAACGCTTTCGGAATCCTTTCAGTACAATTTCCGTTAATATTACATTTTATTATGCAAAATCAGTGTTTGTGTTTCTGTATATCTCAATACCAACTTATATTCAACCATTCTCCTCGTGTTCATTATCTTCCAGTAATTTAGCAAGGCCTTTGGAAGCTTTTCAATATAATTCCCATCAATATCACCTTTTATTATGCAAAATAATGTTTATAATTCTCTCAATCAAACACCAGGCCCAACCAAAGTTGTATGAAACAATTTTACTAACAATACAAGTTCAAAGATCTTTTTAACATTCACGAGTACTTCAAGTTTTGTTACATCGTGTCTCATTGTTATCATTAAGCATTTTATTATTCGGTTTCTTTGAATTAGCCATTTCTGTTCTTCAAGTTGCAATATCAAAAACTTTTCAGTTTCAAAAATTGTGCTTACCCTTTCCTTTTCATCAACTAAATTAACTTTGGGCCGTAGGCAATGACTTTATTACCTCATCTTGTGGTCTTAGGAAAGGGGTCGTGGAAAAAAAAACCTATTTTTTTTCTGTTTTCATCGGCGAAAAAAAAAGGCAAGTACCCTGTAGGCATCCGCTATACAAAAGTCCCAAGACAACGAGAGTTTCATTCAAGGGGGTGAGTTTCAATTTGTTTATGAATAAATCACGGTATTAAAATCTACCAAGACAGCGAGAGTTTCGTTCAAGGGGGCGTGTCTCAGTAGTAAAAACAATTAGCGATCTGTCAATCCCCGGTATTCATTTAGCAAATGCCCCTACTAAAGCCAGTACGCAAAGACAAAAACTGTTTTTAAACATTATCAATAATAATTGCTACGAACGACTAAACAAACAGCTGAGCTTCTAACGATGGGACATATATTTTTGGATAAACTCTGTTCCGAACCACTCTCTTCAATTGTCCCCCACGGACTTGAACCCATGTTTAAGCGCACCAAGAAGTAAGTAAATATTTTGTGTAACGCTGTACACAAGTTTATTCGGCAAAACCATGTATAGTATAGCTCCAGACTTTTATTTATACGTTGGATCAGGGTTTCTCAACCTGGGGGTCCCGACTCCCAAAGGGATCGCGAGACGTGTTATAAAAATAAATTTAATTAGGGTTTTGTAAGTTAAAATCAACAAATTTCAAGAAGGCATTTTATTTTACTTGTTTTCACAATTACTAAAGGTAATGTAATTACTTGAATAGTTTTTCTCTAATATAGTTAGGATATTTATTACCAAATCAGCAAATCAACTGTCATGTTTTCAAATGAAAAGCAAATATTACAGAGAATAAAAAAGGCATAAATATTTAAAACATTACGAAAGATTGTACAAGTACAAACTCTGAGCCTGTTCTGATATAACAAGTTTCAAAATATCCTCTTAAATTTTTTGTGATACATTTTCAGTCAAAAGTTAGGTCCCCATCCTTCCATGCCTGACGCTCTGTGGTGCACTCAACCTCCTATCAAAGTGAGTACCAGAGTGTCCTTGGGAAGGTAAAGGCTGTCGAGCGTAGGATTGACTTCGTACCGTAGGTGGAGAATATGTTGAGCGCTACCTCCACATCCTCCATGTGCCGTTCACGGCCCGTGTGTATCGCATAGGGAATAGCTCTACATTTACTTTTATTAATTCGTGCAACTGAGAAACAGACCGGTAAAAGCGGTAAATTTGCTACCATTGCTCACAAAACTCACTTTCGTCACTGAAAATAGTTTTGCAAAACCAAATTATAACCCTCTTTTGGTGGTTCAAATTATAAAGTGAAGTAAATCGAGATCGAGGGATGCTACAATATTTTCTAAACAGAAATCGGTGTCTGAGTTAATTTCTTGGTACTAAATTAATAAAATTAGACAAGGAAAAGTGGTCTCCTAAATAACCATTGCTTTTCCCATAAGCGAGATTCACTTTTGAGTTTGAATTCCAGAAAAGAGGATTACAATTTAGTCTACGAAAATTATTCTCAGCATCAAAACTTCATGGTCTTGTAAGCATCTGTAGAAAAAGTCATGAAAATAACTTGAGAACTTTCGT
>JAGDQP010027875.1:0-24599 GCA_022664845.1 Lepisma saccharinum
ATATGACGCCATGTGTAGGAGTACTAAATGGTATCCCTTCGTGTTATGAATAACATACTTTGCTACAAAGACCGCGGATATATTGTCGTTAGGCGAAGACTAGTTAGTTAAAGTGTGTGCAGTTTCGAAGGTTTTGGTGCCTTTTTGCTAAATTTACAGGAGGAATAAGATATTTGTGTGGCTTGGAAACATGAGATTGGCGTTAAAAGATGTGAATAATTACTGCTGTGAAGTGGGAACTATATCCTTGCGGCTTAAGGCGAAGAGTGATATTCATCGCGTATAATTTAATAAAAATATCGAACCTGACTTTAACTAACCCCTCTTCGCTCACTCGATATACTTCCCGTGTACTTGTGGCAAAATACGTGTCATCCGAAGTGTCCCAATTAGTATTCCTCCACATGACGCCATCTTGATCAACTGTAGTGAGTATTTAACGAATAATAATTAAATATGGATTTTCAGTTTGGACTGTTCGTTGTTACCAGATGTTTACAGAAGTGCCTGTAACCGGAAATAAATTAAAACTTATAAGAATTGGAAAGATTTTTGAATAAAGCAATAAAAAAGTCGATGTTCGAGGCATCACCAACTACGGAACCGCAGCCGTTAAAGTCAGGTTATTATTTTTTATTACACGCGATGCACATCATGTTTAACATTTATACCATGTGCTTGTTTTCAACACAGAGGGAGCAATTTGGCTCGTGTACCTTTTGCTCCTTCACTTTCATTGCACACTTCCGCTTAACTTATCGAATCGTGTACGAGCACCATCCAATCACTTTCAACACTACTTGGATACAACCCTTTGATTATTTCAGTTGGATCGTGTACGCACTCATCAAACTGCTTGTTCAAGATTTTGATTCTATGTTTATTGAATCGTGTACGAGGGGCTTTAGACACTAAATTCCAGAACTTATACACAAAATTTGACGGAAATTTTCAGGATTTAGACGCAAAATTTGACAGGAAATTTCAGGACGCCAACAATGAGTTTCAGGACTTGGACATGAAATTTGATGGAAATTCAAGGGATCTGAACAATAAATTGGATGATAAATTCTGGAAATTAAAGGAGGACTATGAACAAAGGATGGAGGACTTCAAGAATGACATTGAGAAGAAGATAAAGGTACATAAAGAAGAATCCCAATAGGACTTTAGACAGTTCAAGTCAAGTAATCAGACAATATATGAAGACTTGCATACCCTGAAGGAAGAACCAATTACCAACTAGCTGTAATAGAATCGAATTTAGACAAAACTATTGCTGATCTACAGGGTCTAGAAGTTCCAGTGAGAGGAGATATGAAGATCATAGAGAAGATCCTAGAAGTGGAAGTAAAGAAGAAGATTCAACAACTAGAAGGGGAAATGAAACATGTAAAGAGGACGCATGGAAATCAAGATGAGGCCTTACAAGAACATCTTCAGGAATATTGTAGAAGGATTATCAGGGAAGAGATAACCAAATTAGATTACCGAAGAAGGGTGTACGATGATACCGAGACGTTTCCCAAGCAGTATAGTACATCATACCAGTATGAGAGAACTAAGGATGACTGTGCTAAGCAGGTTTATGGGAAGAAAAATAATAACTTTGTACAGAATCTGGTGAATATGTTGGAGAGTAGGACCTCAACCAAGTGCCAAACTGGAGAGCCCGACTAGGTATTTGGAAGAGTTAACGTATTACCTCAGGACTCTGGGCATAGGAGAAGAAGACCATCTCTACATCCTTGGGAGAGCCACGGCAGATAACGCCGAAGGATAGTTTCACCTTGTTAGGACCCAGATAAAAACATTTAAAGATTTCTGCAATAAGTTTCTTGAAAACTATGCGAGCAGGGATAGAATCGAGGCAAAGAAGGGAGCAGCTAAGCTCATGTGCATCGATTGGCTGAGTGTTGACAGTATGGAGCAGAAAATATCCCAGTACATCACCAAGCTTACGAGAACAGATCCCCAGATATCCAACGATGAGTTATATAGAGACGCAGTAGGTATACTTTCTTTCGACTGGCTTGTACAAACTACAACAAACTAGAAGGATTATTGGAATTTCTAAATCGACAAGATGGAGTTAGAATAAAACGAAATAATAACAGGTTCAATAATTTTGAAAATCCTCAAGACCTGAAACAAAAGGCGGCTGAACCTCCCACCGAAACAACAGGAAATAATGGAAATGGCAATTTCAGAAGATTAAATGGAAATAGGAGAAGTGATTACTATCCGAACAACAATCGAGGTGGAAACATGAGGCCAAGGAGATATCCTAACGAAGGAAAAAATTGTAATTTCGGATTCAGAAGATTTGACGGTGACCGCAATGTGAATAGGTGATATGACAACAGCTACCTCGATAGGGAAAATTGGTCCCTGCAGTAGTCGACATGGGACCATGCCAAGTGAACGCGTGTCTATAACAGGAAGAAACGGACCGAAATAACAGTACTGAAATTATTTAAGACATACCACAGGATGAGAAACCTACAGTAAATCAATCTGTATTGGGTGGAGATGTCCGGCAACCTTTAATAAATAAGCAGACGTTAAACTCGCAGCCCGGGGTAAGGTAGAGGCCAATCTTCTTCCCGGGAAACGAAGGAATAACAATGGTCTGAAACAAGTAAAGGAAGGACTAGTAACAACAACAGATAACGAAAGGGAATCAGTTAACCATCGTACTATTCGAGACAAAGAAAAGGAAAACTTACAGAATCTCAGATTATATCGATGTTCACCAGGAAAGTAAAATCAACTTAGAAAAGCAATAGACGCCACTTAAGGATTCCAGAGGACCAATAAAGTCTCTCTCTTCAATGACCTGGAAGGGATGGACCTGGATGACCTTTTGTATGAATGAGCCAGTTGAGAATGGACAGCGGCAGTAGTCTACCTGCGGCGGAGATGAATCCTTTCGGGGAAGATAAACAGCGGCAGCAGTCGACCTGCGGCAGTGATGATGACCACCAATGATTATCGGCGGCAGAGAGGAGACAAGTAGAAGGACAGAAGATGAAGTGATCTTTGATCACATATCGAAAATATAAATCGGTACAATATAGAATTATGATACGAGGACCTTGGTCGAGTCTATGTTCATGGTTTCTCGCATCAATACCATAGAAGTACCGAAATTACTACATATTTCACCATTCAATAGCTTCATCCATAGCCACGTTAAAACTTTAGATCAACTCTAAAGAAGACTTCCACCTTCGACACATTGAGATTGTTGATGTCAGAGCCTTAGTAAGCTAACGTCTAAGGTTCCCACATCTAGATGGAAAGTGTCGGACGTTTTGGAACATATGTATATACAAGGGTATTACTAAAAGGACTCTAGGTGAGCTAACGTCTAGAGCCCTTTTCATATAAACATATTACCAAAATCAAAAGGGAGATGACTGCGTCATAAAGCCAAGATGATGTAGTCAGTAATAAGCCAGATTTGGGAGAATCAAAATATATATAGAAAAATCTTCAAGTGGCTATGTGAGAATGAAGGTAAAGAAAATGAAATAGCAGAAAATCATATCCTAATGTTCGGCAAAACGAGAATTATATAGGCCATTCGAACTTAACAAAACTAAGAAGAGTCTATATTCTTTCTTTCCTGCCTTCATCCGAAGAGTGGAGTCCAGAACAATATCCAGTCGAGCTTTTAACAAACAACAATATCAAACAACTTTTAACCGATAAATGCCGGATACACCTTCTTAAAAATATCTTTTCACGAAAACAAGTCCCTCGCTCACACCGGTTTAAACAAAATAGCTTAAAAATTCAATAAATATATTTATAAAGTTCGTTATCTTCTCACAAATTAAAAATACGAATAATATATAAGTAAATAAAAAATAAACTAAAATAACAATTAAATCGAAATAAATAAATAAAATTAAATAAAAATTAAAGCTCTCTAAGAAACCACTATAAGAATTACCGGTTAGCGTTCTCAAATTGCTCTCCTTTTCCTCCTCAGTTCTTCCTTTTTAAAAATCTCCTCCCACTCTTCATTAATGCTATATCCACTGTTCCAGTTCATAGCGTATCGGCTACCTCTCTTATCCTTTTCGATTCTTTCCATATTTATTCATAGTTATATTCATATTCATATTTCCAAATTCATATTTATTGAATTTTTAAGCTCTTTTGTTTAAGCCGGTGCAGCGAGGAACTTGTTTTCGTGAAAAGGTATTTTTAAGAAGTTGTTTCCGGCAATTATCAGTTAAAAGTTGTTTGTGATCTTGTGGCTCATCAAATTTCAAAGGTATTACGAAAGGCAGGTACGATCGCCCGGGGAAGGAAAGTGAACTTTTAATAAGTAGTGACCCCTGATTGGTGGAAAGAAAAGACGATCTCCTTTCTTTATTGATTACGTAATTTTTCTAATTTCAGTCGTGGAGGAAGTGGTATACTTCCGAAATTGTTGTTTTTAATTATTTTTATTATTAAAGAATAATAACATTCTTTAATAATAAAGAATAATAATATTGTCATAAAGCTGTGTTTTTCTTTATTAAAGATTTGTTGTATATATCTTACTCCTAACGTTTTCTTGTGTATTTTTGAAAATGAGAAAAGTTATCAATTCTCTGTTGTCATTTTAACTAAATGCGATTAACTTCACAATCGTATTTCGTCTTTCCCGGCCCGAGCTAAAGATGCCAAAAAGGCCTTAAAAAGAATTCAAAACTAACATTGGCAGTAACAAATGATGGGAAACAAACTTGACTGGTGCACAGGGTGCGTTGTGAACTACTCTGAAAAAATTAGAAATCGCTCCTTCAAGTTTGAAGAATAAATTACATCCGTAAATCACCGGAATCCCATCTAAATTATTACATTTTCTATCGAAGGCCGCTCCGTCGAAAACCACTCCATTCGATTGAAATTCAATAATTTCTGATGAAATCACTTCCTCATCGAAAAAAAAGAGTGAAAATTTCCGCTTTTCTGATTTAGTATGTAGCACTGAACGAATTAAAGTATTTGGATAGTACAGTTGCATAACGCATTCCTGGAGACATTCTGCAATAATTAAAAATTAATTATTCATTCTCAATCTTCATTTGTTGAAAAAAGTTCTTAAAGGCACTTTTTTTGAACATTATTATATTGGTCTAACCCATCACTTTACCCCCTGTATTTGTGTTTCTTCCACTCAACAAACAAGTCCGCGACCACCAAATAACTTTCTATTACGTTCATGCAGATCTACGGTCTATCATAGAATAATGACAATTGATGTGCGCATTGAATGCGAACAAGAAAAGCAGAGATACGCGACCTTTATACTAATGGATACAAAGGAAGCAACGCGTATGTATATGCAAAGACGGCCTTGCGAATACAAGAATCATTAAGTGATTACAGTGGGAGAGCTCCATCGAAAAGACAGAAGTCGTGTGAGACGATTACCCTACTGATAAACTAACTTACTTACTCTGTGACTTACGGAACTCGCAAGTTCATCGCCGCAGTAACAAACGCTCACCATCGGGATCTATACTGGGCAAGATCAAGCCAGTTTTCATCACGAACACCTATTTCTCGAAGATCTCTTCTAATATTATCCGCCCAACGTCGTCTCGGTCTTCAGAACAGTCTCTTTCCCTCCGGCTTTCCAATCACGATGGAATATAATCTTCGTTTTTCTCCCATCCGAGCTACATGGCCTGCCCATCTTAGTCATCGTGATTTCATTATTCTAACAACATCGGGTGAGTCGTACAGTCCGTGGAATTCTTCATTATGCAGTCTCCTTTATTCTCCAGTCATCCGGCCCGTATATTTTTCTCAAAACCTTATTTTCAAACACTCGTCATTTATGTTCATCCGATAGGGTCGTACTCCAACTTTCGCAACCGTAAAGTATTACCGGCAGAATAACCATTCTATATATTTTCAATTTCATTGATATTAATCGAGAAGTTAGGAGTTTCTGGACTGAGTAGAAACATGTGTTGCCCGATACTTAACGACTTTTAATTTCTTCCGTTACCTCATTTTTGCTTGTTACATATGCTCCCAGATATTTAAATTTGTTTGTCTTTGTCCTCATTCTTAATTGTTATGTACCTATTACCGTTATTCCCTGTGTTTTGGCTTGTTATCTGATAAAATACTGTAATAAAAGTAATCTACATAGATACCGTATGTCCCAAAGTAGAAAAATAGAAAGCATGCGTTAATAAGCTGAAGGTGTAGTAGAAAGGTGTACATGGGATTAAATAAATAATAGTTACAAAGAGATTAAGTTTTGTCTTGCCAATTCTAACAAGAACTAACTCAACTTGGAAAGAAATGTGAGGATGCAATTATATTCATCCTCCCCGTTAACATGATATAGATAATGGAATATCATTTCCCATTTGAATTCCAAATATAGTATGTTCTTATAGAAAACAAGAAGGAATCCCATTGCACCTTTGTATACAATGATTAAGGAAGTTCGTAGGTGAGAAACAACCATGAGCTTCATTTTGTAGTGGCTTTAGCAGCATTCTCCGAAACTCTTCGTATCACTTTATTTCTTTAACGATGGCGTAAAGTTTATGAGAATCAGAATACGAAAATTGTAAAGGTTTTGGTACTTTAGTGGTGGATCCAAGATTTTCGTGAGTAGGAGCGCAGATGGAATAGATCAGGGACATTGTCAATATTTTCCCGCTAAGTGAGTTTTTAAACAATACATTTATCAATTTCCCCTTATATTGCTCAATTTTACCATGGAATACGGCACCGGTATCCCCCCCAAAAAATGGATATTTTTGGATAAATTAGATTTGTCCGGAAATAAATCGAAGCATTTTCTGAGACAAATTGTTGAAATAGTGTTACAATAAATATTTCCTCTTCAGGAGGGGACGTGCCGCGCCCTCTCTCTGGATCCGCCACTGTGTTATATTTCTGACACGCGAATACATTTTTTAAAACATTTTCTCTTCCTCATTATTTATTTTTTTTACCTTATTAATCATTGTTAAATGTTGATCACAACTGAAGCCCACGGTTCATAACGTTTAGTTGTTCATATTGGGTGAAATGATTGTCAACACTCAGCATAAAATGGTATCGTGTGTATAGGAGCATAGCATTTATGTAACGTTCGGGAATGTCACACTTTTACATTACACTAAAGTGTTACGCAAAATGTCATAATGAGATCTGAGCATTACACTTAATCGATATTACCATCCCATCACACTATACCAGCACCACATACGCTACAAAAAAAAAAAAAAAAAAGTTTTAGCCTCCTGTCACCGGGAAAAAGATGTTTTCGATTGAAAGTGAATTTACACACAATTAGTGCCATAGCACATGCCCCCTCTTGAATATTTTTTTAATACTTTTTTACTCTGGAAGTTAAACAACACATCGGAGGAAAGAATGGATGATTTTCGGACTCCTCGTTGTTTATTTAGTAAAATTAATGGGTTACCCTCAACCTTCCGTTTTCTTAGGCGCGACAGGCTATTCTTGCATTTTTTTTTTTTTTTTTCAATCTCAAGAAGGAAAAATCAGCAAATAAAAAACTGGCAGATGAACTCAAGAAAATGGGAAGACAAGTAAGGGCATGAATATCCGACTTATTACTTTCGACCAAAGGAAAGTGGCCATGTAAAAATTCGCAGCTTTAGACATCTCTCATGTGGTCAGAAAATTCTTAGGTAAAAATTTTGACTGAACGTTACAATGTCCATTCGCTCTATGCTGTGAGAGGAAAACAAATGACAATAATGAGCGGGATGTAGCCATTGTGACGCTAGTTTCGTAGTTGGGGGTGCTCGGATCGAATTCCGGGACGATTTCGACCAATTTGTCAGGCTTTTCTTCAGTTCGAAAAGGGGAACGTTAGGATGGTACCTTAATTGGGATCTGGGTGCTTACTCTATTCTTTTTCTTGGGCCGAAATTTTATGACTAGAGACGAGCGTACATCCGAAATGTCAGAAAGGACTGGAAATGAAAACAAGTAGGCGTATTATAGTGATCAGTGGTACATTATCACTTCCCATTGGGAGATCAAGAGGTCTTGCTTGAAAGTTTAATTGGTCCTCATAATCACACTGGGCAAATAATGTTATTGGGTGCTAACTGCCACAACCTTCTTTTGGTGCTGACTGCCGCAATAATTTTAATCGCTGATTTTCATTAGTATGCTGATTGCCACACACCTGACACCAGCAGCCGCGAATTGCCAGACATCCAGAATTTTACGAAAATGTTTCTCGTCCACGTAAAAAAATATTCGTAACAATAAAGGGATACATTGAACTCATAGCCAGTTTTACAAGTCACACAAAGCCAAGAAACAAATTTACAAAAAAAAAATAAATAAATAAATAAATAAAAAAAAAAAGTAAAATAAATAAAAATAAAAAAGCGTATGAGATATTAATTTAGGATGCTCAAAACACAAAAGCTGACATGATGGGTAGAAGTACATAATAACAGACTGCGACATTATACATAACCAGTAAATAAATCCAACCTCCTGCAGTTTATAATCTTTTTTAAAAAAAATGCTTTCTGAAATTAGACACGCGCTTTGTTTTATACGAGCATTGCGTTACGTAAGCACAAATTCAAAACCCCAACTCTAATTACCGTAGAGTAATAAATTTATACCTTGTTTCATTCATAACACAAATTTATGATGAAAACATTTCTAATCTTATGCAATATGAATTATATTATGAGGTTTATGGTCTTGATGTTTTGCAAAGAATGTATTAACCATGATAACGTTGAAAAGAGAGAGAGAATTACCGGCGCAACGTAAGCTACTGTCGGGATTTTCAGAGATGAGGTAAAAATGCATTGTCGGTGGCGCAATATTTTTTTAAATATTATTTTTTAAAAATATTGAGGAAGACCTGAAGTAGAAGAGAAATATTCACGTTCAACTTCTGTACACAATAAATTTGATCAAAATTATTTGGAACACAGTATGATAAATGATTTGGGAAATGTGCATTGACACACTGTTATAAGATATGATACTGTTTCGTGTAAATTATTAAATTCTCTGAAATGTATTTTAACTACCAATAATACATTACTAGTTAATTTTATGCTTTCTTTGACTCTTGAAAATTTTTCATGTTATTTCTTCAAATTAAATGAAAGTGATTAAATGTGTTCTGTGTATAGGACAGACGAAACAAACCATTATTTGCACAAGTCGAAATTATGAAAAAAGCTCAAAATTTCCCAACCAAAAAAGCTGTAAAAAAAATAAAAAAAAAATCATCTTTTCGAAACACCCGGGATTTTTCCGAACCCTTGCATCTTTACTTCTACTTCTTGCTTTTCTAGTAATTTTTCGTTTTGTGTTGTCTTAGCTTCGTGTGATTTGTTTTCTAAAACTTTTTTTTTCTTCAAGCTCTTCCTTTGGTTTTCTTTACCTCTTTTCTCCTCTTGTTCCTTTTCCTTCTGTTCAGTCTCTGTTTTCTTCTCTTCTATTTAATTTTTCCATGTATGACTTACGGGGATTAAATCCCTTGTTATGAGGTCCTTCGTTACTATTACTTTCCTCCATTGATAGTTGTATAGTTTAAGATCATCTTTGGCAGTTGGAACAGCACTAATGTTTGCTTCACAGAGACACTGGTAAACAGTGCAAAAACTTTTTTTCTTAATTTCAGGTGTCCTGGCTGTATTTCGGTGTGCTGAAGATGAAAATGATATTTGAAAAGTCGTATCACGTACCATTTTGTCACAAATTGTATGCATGTGTAGTCGGAAGATAGCATACAGGGTACGTCAAAAGTTGCAGTTAGTTCACAAACCGTCAAGAAAATGAAGCATAGCATTACACAGATGTGGAACTGTTGGAAAGGGCTACGTTTGGTAGTAGACGATCAACGTGGCCTCCAAATTGGATGGAGGTCATTTTTTTTTTCAAATGGCAAGTGGGTCGTGCAATATATTAAATAACACGAGAATGTTCCCAGAAAGTCATGCTCGGTATTACATTTTACCCTTAATTTTGTTGACCAGTGTTATCAGTAAAATATGGTAGTTTGAGGTTTGTGAGAATCCACACTCGATATTTAAGTTTCCAAGAGGTATCACGAGAATAGATCTGACAACCCTAGTCAGTTCAGGGTATTTAGGTTGGCTAATAGCATCCTTCGAGGGAAATTTTTTTTCCAGTAGAGATCAATTCTTTTCTTCGCTGCTCCTTGTTCATCTTGAGAGAAAAACAAACATTTGTTTTGAGTTATCTTCACATATGCAGTACTATGCACTCTACACTGAACGGTAGTACAAGAGGAACGACATTTGAAAAATGCTTTATAGAGTTTACAGTTCTACCTTTACATCTGCGTTCAACTTTTAAAAATCGACTTTCCTTTAATATTACATTATCTAAAGGTAGCGTTTAACCACATGTTTTGCTAATGTGTGGTAAAATTTCCGTATGTCCAGAAGAAGTGTTTTCTGAACCTTCACATCCAACTTATTCAGCAGTTTCCTTGTCCCTGCACCAATTTCAAATTAGCATTACTTTTTCTCCTTTTCCACAGATGGAAAAGTAAGTATTGTAAGCTTATGCATTAGCCTGTCTTGGATCATTTCATGCTTTATGAACCGAGCAAGCAAATGTTTCAGTACGAGAAACAAGTGAATAGGAAGAACATGGATTTTGATGTATTCAGATTGAAACAAGTTCATGAACCTCTCAATTATTTTGATCACACATAAACGAAAGCACATTCGCACTTTAGTTGAGAGGTGCGTTTTCAAACACTTCACAATTCTTCTGAATTTTGTATTCTCATATATTTTTTCTGTCCCTTAGCAGAAGTTCTTTAAGAAACTATTCCTGAAGAAGAGCCTAATGACTTTTTCAACTGCTAGACCCAAAGTCAGCTATCTCCACTTTACATGTTTCAAGAACTTTAACTGAGAAACTCCAAGTTCACTTATATTCTTCTATTCTTACAGGCGAAAGTTTGAAAAAATCATTCAGATCAACTTCCAAATTCACTACTTCCTCGCCAAATATTGCTACTGCTTTCCCAAATTCTCCATGCATATTGTTCCTATATCGACAACTGCAGACACATCTTGTAGTTTCTTTGCTTCACTATTATCCCAAAGAATAGTTTTTTTTAACACTACGTTCATCACTTCCTAAAGCTACAAGATATTTTAAGAATAAGTTGGCATTATCTATAGGTTTCGTGATTTGCATCGAAATATCATTACTTTGCTCGTCCCATATGGTAAGAACCCAGATGATGCACAAATACACAAGTTTTTTTAGTCAGACCAATATCGGATCTTGAGGCTTTGTTGTTTCTTAACCTGCCTGTTATTTGGTTCATCATAAGAAATGGAAAATGGCGACTTTGATTCCTGATATCATACAATAGCAACTAGTGAAAATAGGGTCATGTTGGCTCAGAAACAAGGGACGATAATTTTAGAGAACCACATAAAAACTTGGAAGCTATTCTACTAACAGCAAACACCGTTCTAAATAAAGCATTTACATCGTCAGAAGAACTGTATGAATAGTTACTTTTCACAACTTTAAGAGTCCATTTCTTTTGTTGTTTTTTCTCAGAAAGATGAACATATCAAAGACTGTAACCAGAAATCATACTTCGACTTGTTTCACTTGACGGTGTTTAACAAGTGCCACCTGAAATAAAGTTCCATTGGACATTCCAGAGTTTGTTTCAAATGTTATTTTTTTTTTTTTTTTTTTTTTGACTGGACTTTCTGAAATACCCAACACCGAAGTCCACGATTATCACATGTAATTTTTTCTTACATATCGACAGAACACATCGAATTTATCTTGCTTTTCACATCATTCTTTCAGCAACACTTCTGTTTTAAGAAATTTGGATTAAAAGACGTTCGTTTATTAGCATCCTGCTTTATTAAAAAAAAAAAAAAAAAAATGGCATCCTGGCTTATTAAAAAAAAACTTTTTACTTCTTGTGGCGTTTTATAAGTATTGCATCACGATGATAATAATGAAATAGCTATTATTTCTTCTGGCTTCTGAAGAACTGTTACGGTGCCACAGTATTTCCTTCTTTTCCGGCAACTTTGGCTCAGACCGTCATACCACATGATATTTACCAGCTTAAGCCGTCAACGATCATTTGCTCTTGATCTTTTCTTTGTGATCAAGATCGAAGATCGTCGACAGCTTAAGCTTGTAAAGCCCTAGTCGAATGATGTTCAAAGGAAACACAATGGTAACACATACATGAGTTCAACTTACTGCTGTTTGTATATTAACATGACAAATCACATTTCATGACAAAGCACCTTCAGGTACTTACCACGGCAGGCAGTGCAAATGAAACGAAAAGATTAAGAGATGGAAATAAACAGCTGAAATGAGATGGTAAACAATTTAGCACAACGACCATATTGTAAATGAAGCTCAAAGTTTGAAAGACATCAATGAAATTCTGAAATAAAATGCTACAACACCCTGGATAACAGGTTGGAGCATGTCAAGCCCCTCAGGTTATCTTTATTGGGGGCTTCTAAAAGTATCACTTTGTAAGTCCAAAAAGTAGGATGAGTAACAGCCCCGTCTGTATACTTCCGATATCACAGATACATAGAAGATTGACGTGGAAAAATTCAGAGTACGAAAGTTTCACAAAGGGTCAAACAGTACATGTGCATTATCTATTGTAACTCTGCATAGAATGGTAGCTCTATATAGACTCACTGTAGAAGTTTTCAAACTTAAAAATTTCTTATCGACTATTTTCTATAAGTCTGAGAGTACCTTCATAAGCTACGTTCTGTAAATGCTGTAATTTTTATATTTGAGTAGTTCTTTTCCGCAAGCGTTGCGTTTCCAATGCAATTATAAATTATGATCTTTTTTTTTTTTTCTAAAATTACGGTATACTATTCTCGTACAAAAAATATATTAAATCTTCATGATTTTTAACATGATAGAGAAAATTGTTTTATTAATGATGTACGTCCAGTGCATTATGTTTGCTCTGAAATCGAGCAATGAATATATTAAGAAAGAGAGAGAGAGTACATTACCATCCAGAATTCAATCTACTGAAATAGACATTTATCAAAGGTAAGTCATTTTCTTTTTTTCATATTTTATTTACTACGAAAAAACACTGGAGACTCGAACACAAATATACACAAAATATTTACCTCCTCAGTAAATAACGTAACAAATCCTCCTCTGTCTTCACTGTAGGAAGCTACAGCCAAGACTGGAAACTGACTATGCCACGTCAAGTCAACATGAATGGATCCTGCATGGGGGACTAGGACTCTGTAATCAAAGTACAGGGCCATTCCTGAAAAATAGTAATAGCATAAACAATTTTAGTACCAAAAGCATGTGTTGAACTTCGCTTGTGCTTCTGGAATGTCACTTCTCCACGAACACATCTCTGTTATCAAAACAATAGACGACAAAATCTACCTTGAAGCTATAGATTCGAAACATTTGTCATAACTCATTAGTAGACTATTTCAAACTTTACATTATTATAGAAATAAGGACCCAAAGGTAGGAAACGGGTTTACGTGTACACAATCATCGTGAAGAAGCACAATGAAATAACATAAGCACAATAAAAAAGTAGTTGAATTAATTACTTGCATACTGTTAAAGTCCCAGTATAAAACCTTGTCACTGTGAAGTATTTACGTTATATGTCCACGGGTTTTTCTGTATATATATTCTTTAATTATGGATTTAATACATTAATTACACAGGTATATGTAGACACAAATTTAAATAAAAAAGTAAGAGAGAATAGAATATGTGAAGGAAGAAATTATACAAACTTGAATTTTAAGAAATTGCCATATTTCGTAAATATGGAATGTGGACATAAGGCAGTCACTCAAAATTCAAGTTCGTATAATTTCTTCCTTCACTTATTCTATTTGCTATTAGTTTCTAAATCTATATTTTTTTCTAATTATGCACCTGTCTCTTACTTTTAAAATAGCATATTCTAACATAAAATTAAACAGTAGTGGTGGCAAAGCATCACCTTTTTTCAATCTGCTGCGAATTTCGATACTATCTGACATATTATTACCTATCTGTACTATACTTACAGGATCGCTGAGACACATCCTCACTAGCTGAGCAAGTTTTTTCGGAATTCCAAATCGTACCATGATGCAGTACAACCTTTGGAGAGAATCATAAGCTTTCTTGAAATCAATGAATAACTGGTGAACAATCTCATTGTATTGCCATTTTTTCTCTAAGATTTGTCTCAAGACAAAAATCTGGTCCAACGTGGATCTATTTCTTCTAAATCCACATTGGTGATCTCCAATTATTTCATCTACGTATACGCTTAGGCGAGTTAGCAGAACATTACTCAATACTTTGTAACATTTTGGAAGTAACGAGATTCCGCGAGTCCGATTTATCGCCTTTTTTATAAACCGGAACTATTATTGAGGTTTTCCATTCCTTTCAAAGCTCTTTCTTTCTCCATACAGCACATATCAATTTATGAAATGCCTTGATTACTGCTATTCCTCCAGCATTAATTAATTCGGCTGGAATATTGTCTATTCCCGGTGAAGTTTCTTTATAGATATCTTGACTTGGGTCTACCTTGGTTCGGGTATCCACGATTCTTTGGTATAAATTTCAAATTGCTCTGTTTGTTCTCCGTTGTGTACATTAAGAAGTGTGTCGAAATAACTTTCCACACATCGATAATTTTAGCCGGAACCATCTAAAGGTCCGCGTTCATTGTTAATCATACCTAACCTCGGCTGGTAACCTTTTCTTAGCGAGTTTACCCCTGTGTATAGATCGTATGTATCTCAAACCTTATTGGATGACCTCTGTAATAGATTCGGTGAGGAGCTATTAAATTATTAAAAACTGACTGGTTTTCTAAACCTCGTACGCCTCTAGGCAAAGTTTACCTTCTCACTTTGTCACAGGAGAACTGTGGTAACTAATGTATAGGTAAATGATGAAATATGGCCATTTGCTATACTTTATTTTCTGTAATTTTCCTGTCATTTCTCTTTACTATATAATCTCTTCTTCAATATTTCTGTACCAACCGGCGTTGTTCCATTGTCAATATACCGCGAGAAATGTGTCAAGGAAGTGGGAAAAATAATTAATAATAGTAGCCGAAAAATGACAGGGTCTAACATATAAGTAAAGGTTATTTAAAAGTGGCATCCTGCGCAATAATGACGTTTCGAAAAAAAAAAAAAAGTAAATATTGTTTTACCTAAACGGAAACTGGCCAGTTCGTAAGAATATAAGGTAATTTAAAGGAGTTTACATTTATTTCAATATTATACACTCTGGGTACTTCACGTAATCGTAAGTTGATCGCATTGAAAATTTCATAACTTCCATCCCGACAGGAGTTATCAATTTTTTTTTTTTTTAGTCTCAGTCATCCCAATTAATGGTACACTACGTAAGAATTTTCTGGTACCTGGCTTCGAAATAACCCGGTTACAGGTCAACAAATCACATTGCAGGTATCAGAGTTTTTTTAAACTTCAGTATTATCATTGCTGACAATCAATAACCAAATAAACCCTGATCTCCCAGTAGCTGGCTAGGTATGCTATCCACATCACTGCGGTACGGCGAATTCTCTTAGCATATCTAAAGTTCTTCACACTTAGACTCTCTCCTAGCTCCTCACTTCAGGTTACGAGGCCCAGGCAGTCCACAACACGCGGAGATTTTTAGCTTAGGAATCTTTCTGTTATCATGCAGTGCGAAATAATAGAATTACTTTTTCATTCAAATAACCTAGTGTATTGTAAATGTTAAAATTAACACAGAGAATTGGCCGTGTCGTGGTGGTGTAATGGATGGCATACCTAGCCGCAAAATGGGAGATCCGGGTTCGAGTGTCGGTCACGGCGGCTATCAATTTTTCTGTGTTAATTTCAACATTTACTACACACTTTTTTTTTTTTTTTTTTTTTTTTTTTTTTTTTTTTTTTTTGTGAAAAAGGTAATAACAACGGATATCCAGATTATTTCAATTCTAGGGACCACTGTCGTTTTGAATGCAGATCTATTCCGACTTTATTTCTTCGTTCATGCTAACTATAAACTCTTAGATCCTTCCCGAAATTAATTATACAATGAAAAAATAAAAATGCAGAACATGTTTGTTTTTTCCTCTTCAAAACAGCAAAATGATATATTGTTGGCCCTCTCTAACCAGTACTTAGCCACCTTCATGCCCAGTTATTCGCCCTTACGTTCACTATACGTTTTAGAGACCTGAAGATGTGTACTGGCTCTGTTGAGACCAGTAGTTGGCCCCATTGCCAAATATTTGTTCCTGTGAAGCCACGTACATGAAAATGCTAGTCATCGTATTTTTGTGTCTTAAAGGTTAGAATGACTGTGTTAGAAATTTGAAAATTCTATTTTTTAATGCTAATTATTTGGCCCCATGCCAATTAAATGGGCAGTGTGGAAAAATGGCATTCAAGTCATTGGCCCCCTCCCACTAGCAAGAACTGGTATGAATAATTTACATAATGATACATCTTAAGGGGTCAATAAACGTCCTACTAGTTGTCGAAGAAGGTAAACCCTACAATTATTATATTATAGCAATAAATACATGGAGGGAAATCAAAGTATAGTCCTTTAATTATCTGCTTGGATTTTGATGGGTTAAATTTGTAACTTAACGAAGCCTTCTTACAATTATCACCTTAACTACAACCAATTACAAAAATGATGTGTTTCGCGTCCTGAAGTCTTAAAAGAAACAATAAGCAACGTATCGGGCAGTTTTGCCATATTATTTTTTTTCTAATATATATATATATATCAGAGGGCCAAAAAAAACAGGGCACAGCCCAATTTCAGGGACGTTAACCCTATATGTGAATAATTCGGATAACAGATAACCTGATTTAGTTGCATTTTTTTACCCTTGGGCAATGAGATAATAACGTTGCGTCGTCTTGAAGTGAAATAGAAAAAAAAAAGATACAATTGCAACTGCTAAACACCATGAACATCGAAAGGATGCAAATATTGGGAAATAAAAACACAGGCTCATTGGTTCTAACAATTCTCCGTAGATACCACATAACCAATGCATTGTAATATGAGATGACAGGGTGGATACTCTGCATGATTTAGTGTAGATATGGTTCTCTCTTGCGGCGTTCGCAACGGAATAGAACTGCTACAAAACATTTTGTGTGTGAGAGATATTAGTAGTGAGGATCAACAAATTGGTATACATTTTTTGAAGAAGGAGGGAGTGAAATGTTAAATAGATAAATGAGTGATTGTTGTTTAATTTTATACTTTGAAATACTTTGAGCAAGTTTAATTTAATTAATTTGATATCAGAGCATTGCCTTGAGTGATTAATAGAAATTGAAAATTTATCGAAAAATAAACAGTTTTTAACGAATTCAGAAGCCAGATTGTTATGTGTTTACGATATATGGAAACAAGGAGTTCTGCCTATGTTTTTAAATATCAACTTAGAAGATTTTGGTGGGAATAACTACTAAATGGAAGTATACCGTTATAATGAGACAAGATTCACTGGATATGAATAAGACGAGATGATTTAACATACACATCGTATATTCAGGTAGTATGTTTTTCCTTACTTTCTCAGAGATAGCAATGATGAATTTGAAACAGCAATTCTTTAGGAATTGGAAGCTAATCATATGATGATTACGGACAGATTATTTTTTACTGAAAAATAACTTTGTGGTACAATCCATGCATGAACTATATATGTAGGTAACTAGTCTATGACACATAGAAGATTGATCAGCGGTTATTATTGACATAATATATTGAATTGTATTATATATGTTAGGATTTGCATGATATAACAATATTGGATGTTTATACTAAAAGTACTTGATTCTAACCGATTTGTGTGCTAATATTATTGAAACAAAAACAAAAATTTTACTTCTTTATTCAAATATGTTAGCAGTAGTTGAAGTCGATTATTTTTCTTTATTTAGGCCACTTCAGACTAACTATAATTGAACTAGAGCTAACAAACATGTTTTGTAAAACTTTCCTTTAGAAAGTCACTACATCTATAACATTGTGGTTTTCTAAAGTCACTAACACATCTCGCTCCAAGGAATCAACATTAATGTTTCTAAATGTTCTTGTAAGATAAGATAAAATGAATTTTATGGGCGGTAACAGCACTATGGCTTACGCCCGTCCTGATACGGGGAAACCCCTTATCTGTGTCACGGCAAAATGTAGCTGTTAATTAATTAAAACAAAATTTTATAAAAACTGAAGATGTGAAAGGTCTTCAGAATCAGCTTACTGGTGTAAATGGTCACTAGAACCATCAGTAAAAAAACTAAAGATGTATAGAGCACAAGAAAAACGGGCACAAGTTAAAACGGGAAGGATGTAAATGGGTCTTCACAAGGTAAAACAATAATACAACATAAAACTTAACAGCTAAAGGGAACAATTATCTCAAACAGACAGAGATCATAAAAAAATTCTCTGCAAAACACGGGATAAAGATCAAGAAAAATATCACCGTCTAATTTTAAATCTAGTTTTCCCTTTACTTCCCAAGTGAGTAAAATCCGTATCAATCAGATTGTCCTCAATCATGTCTGAGGTCAATGATGAACTTTGTTGATCGATTGTATGTGGATACTCTAACTGAGCAGCCAAACTATTTGTCAGATACTTGTCGTGAGACGCGAAGCTCGTGCAAGTTTTGAAACTTTATAGGGACTAAAAGTAGACTTAGCCCGTGGAGTTCTATAACCCTGCACAGGGGCCTGTTGTCCCGCAACCTGCGTCGGTATAGCGTGAGGAGTCTCTGAGTCCGTAGGAGGCTCCGGGGGATCTACACGGACATGAGACTTTGTTTCTGTTGACACATTAACTGTCTGCGTGCACGCTGAGACCGTTTTAAATGGTGTTCTTGCTGCGACTGTTGAAAACGCACCAGATGGAAGGGTGCGCAGATGCTCTCGTAATCGACGTTTTGCATCACCAGCAGATATTTTCTCTACTATCCTCAGCTCTCGAATTCGTTCTTCCTCTAGGAATACCGGGCAATCACGCGACCAGGTCATGTGCTTGCCCTTGCAGTTAACACACCGAGGCTTCAGTAACGTTTAAGGATCCGCACCATGGCTACTGGTTCCGCAAATTGCATATACAGCAGAAGTCACGTTGACATGCTGGTGTGTCCATAATGTTGGCATTTAAAACAGTGGAGCGGACTTGGTATACAAGGACGGACATGAAAGCGATAGAAAGCTGCCTTCACATCCTTAGGAAGCTGTGGCATGGCAAATGTCAAAATTAAAGACCCTGTGGGTTGGAGTTGGCCAGTCTTTCTGCCGTTGATGTGTTTAACATTGGCTACACCTTGACTGGCGATTTCTTTTTTAATCTCCTTTTCAGAACGTCTTTAAGATCCCAATAAGATATGGATGGTCATATGTCAGAGTAGTCCATCTACCTTTTTCACCAATTTTCAGTTAATGAATGATTTCTATGTTAAAAATGAGCTTTTTCTAACGCCATACTGGGCCAGGCAATATCAGGAACAATTGCGAAGTAAAAGAGGGATATTTGTCTGGCATACGGTTGGCAATGCTGAAATGCTTTCGCCACAGTGGACCATGTGAAAAAAACACACATGTCTGTAGTAGATGGCCCGGATACAATGTCCGATGAAAATCAGCTGTTTTCATGTAAAATTGACAGTGATGGAGACATAATTAGGTCGGACGATTCAGAATATCTCCCGGAGAGATCGAGGGAATCCTCAGACACAGGTATGTTGCATAATATCTGTTTAATTTGTATTGTTATAGTCATTATAACTTCAGATTCTCCCACAGCAATGGAATGTGCAAGACATATTAAAATATCAGATGCCAGAATGGTCCATCTCAAATTCCACGATAAACGCGTGTGTGCAAGGTATTAATCATATTGCCACCTGTGTTTTATTTTTATCATCTATACGAAAATGTCTGTAGCATTTTTTCTTGAAAAACATTGTGTATAGATCATTATTGGTGTGAGGATTTCATATAGACCACTCTAGCATAAATACAAATGAAATCTTTGAGGCGAGATAATCCTATGTCCAATTGTTGCTGATCGCAGACTCACTACTTTGACATGCAATAACACCTACGTAAATGCATACACACCAGAAGTTTCTTGGTATATATAAAAAAAAAGTGAGACATCCCTTTGTAATAATAAATAGCGAACAAATGCAGAAACTGTATTGCATGTATAGTATTACATTTGAACTCTCAGTTATCGCGAAAAACTTCCAATGTGACATAAAAGTGTCTCGTTCAGTCTTCCAAATGAAAACATTTCTGTCATTAATAATTTAGTTCCGTTCGACTTGTTCAGTTTGAAGATATTAATAGGGTAAGCAGTGTGAAAGTATACAAAAAGAGCGCAGTATTATATTATTTCTTCCTTCCTAAACGCTCTCTCTTTCTATACCTGTCTGTTTGTCTTCCTACCTATTCATCAGTAAATTGAAATTTCCACTACGTACAGTCAACGAATGTCTCCTGTTGAAATCAGGATTGTCTTGCATGCTTACTAGTGAATATGGAGAGTAATTTTGTTTGTATTATCAAGGAATACCATTATTGCATTCTGTTAATTATCTAGCACAGCGTCTATAGCCAATTTTTTTCTGTATATCCCTCTATGCAGATTTTCACTGCCATTACAATATTCTTTTCTTCTTTTGCATATTTTCAGAGGAAGAACTGTCCAGAAAAAAAAGAAGAGGTAATCAAAATCGCTGGAAGAAATATATCAGAAAACAAAGAAGAACCAAAGGTCAGGTCAGGAATACACAAACAGCGTGGGACATAAGAGTACAAGGGAAGAAATGTATCGATTTTGACTGTAAATGTAGAAGCAGGTGCATCCAAAAAAATGACTAAGGAGGACAGAAAAGAAGTTTTTTCATATGTTTTATGATTCGGGATCCTGGGAGACACAAACAGCTATTATCTCCGGTCATGTAAAATGTGAACCTGTTAAAAAAAAAGCCGACGTGGTGTCCAGAACAAGAAATTGAACAGTAGATCCTTTTTCATTCCAACTGATAAGGGAAACATCAAAGTGTGCAAATTAATGTTTCTAAAGGCTTTGCAAATAAGCAGTGGTAGGCTACACAGAGCGCTGATGAAAGAAAAATCTGGAGACATTTGTGACAATAAAGGCAAACATGAACCACACAAAAAAAAGTGAACCTAACATTATTGCTCTTCTCAGAGATCACATCAAAAGTTTTCCTCCTTGGGACAGTCACTACTGTAGGAAAGAATCAACGCGAAAATATTTGGACAGCTGTCTCAATTTAAGTCTTATGTAAAGATTGTTCGTCGAAAAAGTGAAACAGAATGCAAATAGCGCATCACCCCAGATACCTAGTCAAGCACTGTATGAAAAGGTGCTTCGTAGAGACTTCAATCTCAGCTTTAAGAAACCTTACAAGGATACGTGTATAGTGTGTGATAATTTCGAAATTCAAAACAAAGCCGCGAAAAGTGGGGAGACAATGTTGAATGTATAACAGTTAACCCGCCTGACAAACGAACATAAGTTACATATGAGCAAAGCAGAGTCAGCAAGGAAGCATATGAAAGAAGATAAACGAAAGAGTAAGAAGGAAAACATCACGGTGGTATCATTTGATTTACAGAAAGTGTTTCAGTTGCCTAAACTTACTACAGGACTTGCATACTATAAGCGACGGCTATCCTGCTATAATTTCGGGGTTCACGACTTCAACATGACGAAAGGTACAATGCATGTGTGAAATGAAAGTGTTGCATCAAGAGAACCACAGGAAATAGCGTCTTGTTGACTGAAATACATAAAGACTCATAGCATGCAGGACAAACTAATCAAGGAAATGAAGTTCACTGCAGAGAATCCTTGGAAAATGAAATTTAAATATTCGCACAATGTTCTTGAGGAATTTCGCATTGTGTGCTACAAAGAACGGCAAAATAGTAGACCGATGGACGTCTCTACTATCAATTACCCTGTGTTGTACCCCAGTGGACATCCCATCACTATACAGAAATTTAATGATCTCAAAAGTCTGCTGCCGTTTATACCTCCTAATGCTCATGGTTTCTACAACTTGCAACCTTCGATGGACAATGCAGATGACTGCAGCTCATGTACAGAAAACGAGGATGAATAGTTTTCTTCTGTAGTTTCCAGTTCTTCGTATATTGATAATACAGTTACTTATTTTTCTTTCTTTCTGGTATTGATAGTATGACACTCTTTCTGGTATTGATAATGTATTTATTTTACTGAGATGCGATAATTATTATTCTTTTTGCGTAATGGTATTCAATCATAAAATAAACAAAATAACTTTTGATGTTCGCAAGTGAGCATGAAAAGCAATCTTGTCATTTTTTCAACTTACGTACTATGATGTTGTAATTTTACTGTAACAAAGCACAAAGTAGTAGGTAGTAAAAGCTCGTACGACCTGTACATTCCTTCTAGGTCCATCCGGATTAGTTGCTTCATTTTTGACGCATTTGTTATTATCAACATGCCAAAATGGGCTATGTACACTTAACCAAATTTAACCACACACGTTGATGTGTCAGATGTGATTTAACGTTCTCTCTCTTTTATTTTTTCTTCAACTTTCATTGTAACATTGTAATGCACGACTTGCAATTAAACGCTCAGCACGCACAGTTTACTAGCAGGATTTTTTTAACTTTAACCTTAAATATCTCGAAAAGAGGTTTTGGGCGCTTGGACTACTCTGGCATATGGCCATCCATATTATGCCCTGTGTAAAATTCAGTTGGCGGTGTGGTTCAACTTTAACTTTAAGAGGGCCGATTGATGTCATCTTCAGGAGATTATTTGTCTGTTTATCTGTAGATGTCGCAACTAATAAGGTGCCATTGCGAAGCTTTTTAACATTGTTTAGTTTGCCTGCAACTTAAGTAAGTTGTCTTTGAATTATGAAAGGGAATAATCCCTTCAAACCACCTGGACTTTCTGTTTCATTCTTCACTTTAATTACAAGATATCGCGTGATATTTGGTACGAAACTTGTTTGTTCCTCTGCTTCTATTTTCTGTTCCTTGTCACTGGTTGATTCAGTAACTATACGCCTTCTTACTTACATCATTGACTTTCTCTTCATTCTGTCCCTTCTTTCTCTTGTCTTTCTGCGAAGGCGACTGGTTTTTAGGATGTGGTGGATCCATGGTGAATGAAAGCCGTAAATGCCCACACTTCTCCGTCTTCGTTCGAAGGAGCCAACGAGGCTGCCGGGTCCTACCTTGTCAGGAAGCTGGAAATCGAGGCAAAGTCATAAATGGCTTAGCGTCGAAATCACTTGCACTCCCGACTGATGGATACTTGGGACACCCACTCCCTCACCGAGCTAGACCACCCAAAAATCTGCCGTTAAGAACTCGGCGCTATCTAATGGTTCCGCCCCCTTTCCCCAGGGGGCCATCGTCAATGCAAATACATCCTTAACACATCTTTTTTTTTCATTGCATGGAGGAATAAGTCACAGATGAAAGATGAAGTGAAGTAAATGAAACTCCTCTCTGCTGATTCTCCTTGCTAGCAGCGTAAATGTTTAGCTGCTAGGACTGATTGTAGCCAGCAAAAGCCGGCCGGACGATGGGGTCGTCAATTCCCTACACTGTTGTTGGCTGACTGCAACCAGCATAAGCCGACTGGACGATGGAGTCGCCAATTCCCTACGCCATTATGAGCAGCGATGGTCTGCTGCTCGGGCTATGTGATTATGCATCACGTTGCGGTCCGTAGACCTGTGATGAGGTCGCCAATCTCCTACGCCATTACGAGCAGCGGTGGTATACTGCTCGGGCTATGTGATGGATTTGCATCACGTTGCGGTCCATAGACCTGCGATGAGGTAGCCAATCTCCTACGCAACTGGGAAGTAACTTACTCTCAACAGAGAAGCAACTTTGGCTCTGCTGTTGAACTTCCCATAGGCAGCAACGATGTAAGCAGCTGCCAGGGCTGATTGTAGCCAGTAAAACTGACTGGGCAATGGGGACGCCACTTCTCGACGCTAGGTAAATGTTCTTGTGTCAGTGTATTTCTCAATATGCTTTCAAAAATTTCAGTTTCGAAAAACTTCGTTCATAAGATACCGGCGTAAATGACATCGTCAGTTATAAGCCTGGGTAAGCGTTAATGTATAAGTTCTAATTTTTAGCACTCAATAACTACAACATGCGCAATATTTATAAAACTCTTTTCTTCTTACACTGATGGGTAAGGTTCATCCGTTTCAGAGTTGTCCGATGTTTCAGTAGTGTCATTGGTTTCTTGTTTATCTTTCTCATCCTTTTCGACTTTCCTTTAATGATGAACAGTTCGCTTAGACGTCAAGTAATTCTCTTAAAGACCGCTTTGATATATCCAAGCTCTTTGGATCAAGGCATAACGTATCAGAACACAGAGTACCATGCTGCTCAGATCATCTTGAAATACTACAGATAACTGTATCCAGTACA